>PNEQ01021020.1:0-15351 GCA_003012365.1 Medauroidea extradentata
CTTCTCCCACTCTGGTTTCCCTGGCTAATTTTGAGGTTATGTATCCTATCTAACTCCTTGAGAATTTTCCTCAATTGCTCAACAGTTGTGATTTCTTTGCCTACTAACCCTTCTTGAACATTTACTGGTGTTTGTGAAAACACAAGAGTAATGATTTCCTCCTCAGTAAAGGGAACATCATAGTATTTAGATCTCTCTATTACTGCACTAAGATGGCTCTCTAGACTGCCACTTGTACCTCTGCCCTGGTACAGTTCTGCCCGATCAATCCCCTGTACCCTGCTGTTCCAATATTCCACTGTGAATTCCCTCACAAAGTCTCTGACTGTTTTAACCCTATCTTCCACCAGCTTCAACCAGTTGGCACTGGTGCCTATAATAGATCTCTTAGCCACAATTAGCTTTTCCTCATCACTGCAGTTAAAAATTGAAAAGAACTCCTTCAGCTTACTCAGATGTCTCTTAGGATGAATACCGGATTCACCTGAAAATTTTGGAATATCCCTCTCTTGAAAAGACTGACTGAACCTTATGTTACTGCACCCCCCAGTTAATATACTCACACTAGCCCCTTTATTTACTTCCCTTGCCTCATTTATCTTTCTTCCTTGTGCCACTAACTCTGCTTCCACCCTGTTTAGCTTAGGTACTATACTTTCTGCAATCTCCCTTTCCATCTCACCTAACTGTGCTGCTCTTTCCTCAGCTTCCTCCCCTACACACTTCCGCAGTGCCTCACATGTACTGTTTGTCTTTGCAATTTCACCTTGATTATAACCAATAAGTTCTCCTAATAAAGTGGTTTGTGTTATCAAGCTGTCAACATGCTGATGTTCTGCCTGTAAACTCCTCTCAACTTCTTCTACCCTACTTGTAATGTTGGTTTGCCCTAGCACCAATACCTCTACACTCCCTTCCACTTCACATAACCTTGTTGTACAATTACTCTCAAACTCCATCTGTTTAAATCTCATTGTACCTAGTTCATCTTTTAATTCCTCTCTTAGCCCCTTCATTTCCCCTTTGAATTCTCCAACTTGTGCTTTGCTCTGTGCCTCTAACATTTCTTTTATTATACTTGCCAGCCCCTTCTCCTCCTCTACAGCTGAGGGAGACATCATGACCGACCCTGTCTCACTGCCTGCTTCTGAAGTGGTTTGCTCACTAATATTTTCCTCACCAGACTCTTCTACACCACTCATTATGTGCTCACTATCACTATCAATTACAATTTCACTAGGTTTATCTGCTACAGCTGCCATGCCTTTAGATCTGGTTATTACTGGTGCCATAACCTAGACAATGTTAATAATTTAACTTTTACACAATTACAATAATGTTTACATTGTTACTTAATTTTAATTTTACATCTACTCTGCGATTTAAGACACTGAGAAAAAAAAGAAGAAAAAAAACTGCTGATACGATGCACAATTTGGACCGGCTCACTTTGGCTATGGCTAGCTGCCCGCACTGGTAAACACTAACCTGTTGTTTATTTCTGCTTTCCTCTTCTGCTACTTTACCTTGCAGCTCTTCTACTCGGCGTTGTTGTTGTTTCTTGTTGACGTGACGTGTTTCCTGTACCGCCGGCGGCGACTAATACTGCCGCTGCCCTGGAGCTGCCGCTGTCCTGGCACTGGACGGGCTGGATGTTGTAGCGGGTCCTAGGGCCCCCCGAGGTACTTTGGTTCCCTCAGGTCCCTGTTCGGGCGCCAGAATGTGATGGGGCCTGCTCTACGTCGCCGTGTTGTTGATGTCTAGATGTCCCTGTTCGGGCGCCAGAATGTGATGGGTCTGTGTCTAGTACGTCTACGTTGTTGTTACTATCTAGATGTTGGACATATCCCTCCTCCGTTGCTATTACAAGTAGTTAGCCGGCAAAAACAAAGCAACAACACAGCGAGCTGATGTAGAGGCGGTGCCTATTAGATTAATGCCCGGATAGCAGTGAGGTTAATCAACCACAGATGAATAAATAAATAAAAATCATAATATTGGCATTTTCTTTCTTTTATTTAATCTTTCTTTTGACGCAATTTAACAGACACAGG
Organism: Medauroidea extradentata; assembly: GCA_003012365.1. Classification (NCBI taxonomy): domain Eukaryota; kingdom Metazoa; phylum Arthropoda; class Insecta; order Phasmatodea; family Phasmatidae; genus Medauroidea; species Medauroidea extradentata. The sequence continues at coordinate 2,055 of PNEQ01021020.1, forward strand.
CAATTAACATTGCGAGTGCTCGCCCAGAAATAGTTGAGGTAACTTTTATATCTACGGATTACGACTTGCCGTTTTCCTCCGTAGTAGTACTTGGTCCGGCACTTTATCTACCCAAAATCCGACTACGCGGTTATCAATACCTACTGCTGGTTACATTACTAGAAATAAAAAGGCAGTATGCCAAAAAGAGAAACAAATAAAGACTGATTTCTCCTAACGAATCCGTCCTCTATGCTTCACAGCCCCTCTACCACGTTTAACACGTCCTCTTCCTGCCGCCATGACGCCCCAACTAATAAACTCCCGGGCGAACACTCTGACTTACTCGGCCGAGTGGCGGAGGGATACATCAAAATCCAACTTGCCTAAAAAGCTGGTTTATTGACGTTTATAACCTAAAAATTGTATGTAACATAGATACTGATAAATTTACAAAGCATTTTATTCCATACTACCAGCTAAATATTCATTAGTTTATTAATTGGGGATGTGCAGCGTTCTCAATCTGTCACGGATCACCACCTTTTTAGTGTTGTTGCACACGACACTACCACCCACGTTGATCGAGAAACGCCCTGCAGAGTCCCCGCATTCCAGCACGTCCCTGTTCGTGCCTCCAAGCGAGTGAACTCTGACCTGCCTGCCAGATAAATCTATCTAAGCACTGGCTAGCTCCGATCTTATTTGAAATTTTAAATGCCAGCACTTCTCTGTACGTGCTTCCAAGCAAGATAACTACTACTAGCCTGCCAAATAAAACCTATTCCAGGAGAAGCAAGCTAATAAGCTACTTGAAATTTAAAAAAAATCTAAACAAGGAAAAAATCAGAAAAGTTTACTTAGAAAAGTTGCTTGAAATTAAATTAGCTTTCAAATGAGTCCAAACACGATATAAATCCAATAAAATTGACATGTAAAATTCTATGGTTTTCTCTTGCTTTAAAGTTAAATTTAAGATTAAAAAGAAAATTTTAATGTAAATTTCTCTACTCGCATCCTCAATTAATAGGTTGGATCCCGCCGTATACACCCTTATGCCTGGTTAAGTTGACCTACTTAATTTGTTATTAACAACAACAAAAAAAACATTAATTTAGAAAAAAAAATTGAAAATACTGTATGATAAGAGGCCAAGTTAAGTGCTACGTGCCAGTGCACGTCACATTATATAGGCAGGTAACCCTTAGGCCTGCAGTGTTACAAAGTGGCATAATTTGTGGCTGAACACAGGATGAACAGGGCCGACAGGCTATTAGTGTCTGCATTTATTTCTATGTTATCAGCTAGAAGGTTCATTGTTCACTCGTTCTGTGTTTGTACCTGCATTGTTGGTAGAGTTGCATTCGTTATGGTTCCAGGCCGGACTCAATATAGAAATGCTGACTCAGTTTCCTTAGCATGCTTATTGACTCTAACTACATTGTTTACAATACAATCATGTGTGCCACCCTCATGCAGTTGAGTATACAACATGAAGAATTATTTTTACAATTCTTATTTAGGATTGAATATTAAATGTTTGATAGTGACTAGCATTTTGTGTTGTGATTATAGTATTAAAATTTTTATAAATAACAAGTAAATTTTATTTGGCAAGTATATAAATCAGTTAGATATGTTAAACAAAACTGTTGTCATCGAGTTTGTAATACATGTTCATGAGCAATGTTGATTGCTGAAGTTGGCAACATGAACCAGAGACAGTTTTTCCGTTGTCCTTATGGTCAACCAGTGTGTGTGTGTGGGAACTATGTAAACAATTGTAGTTACAGCAGAGTTAAAATGTGTTCTTAATTGAAATATACTACAGAGTAGCACCATCCTAATAAAATTAATAATTTATCATATTGACATTAAGGGGGCTTAAGAGATTCAATTAATTTTTATCAAAATTATCTTTTGTACCTTGAGCTGGTAAAATGACCTAAAATCAGATCAGCTTGTCATGGGTGCTAAATATCAAATTTTAAGTATAAAACATCACAATCTGAAGATAATTTAGGTTGTTCAAATGAAACAAATAAACCACTCTAAAGGAATAACGGGGTAATGCAGGGGCATGTATCATAATAACGGACCTGCCAGTGAATACCAAACACCAAATCACATGAAAGACACAAGCAAACTTTTAAATCAGATGACAAAACATAAGTGTAACCTAGCCTAAGTCATAGACATTACAACATAGACATTAACTCTGCTACTTGTGTTGCCGCACAGACGAATATGGAAACATTATTTGTCGAGAATATACTCAGTGCAATTGCACCGTTGCACTACACAGCCGGCTGCCATTACCTAGCTTATTCAAAATACATACTTGTAGTTTGTTAAAAAGGTAGAAAACTATGGTAACAAAACAATACTCATCTACACTAAAATATTATTTCAGTTTAAGGGCATATTATATATTTAGACAGACGTTCGTTTATATTAATACAGATATGAAGAGCTTTTAATATAATATGTTAACAAACAAAAGAAAACTAAAAAAACTCAGGATGTGCATATCCCATGCATATATTGATAGATTATATACACAGCACACTCAGTCATACAAATGTTCAGTTTAAAAATTCCAAATTGTCTAGAATAATTTGTAAATAATGTATTTATGTTTTCTATGTCTTACTCAAAAACTTTATTTTTCCAAAAGTGAAAGAAGTAAAAAAATTAAAATTTATGACAACTTTTTGGCACTTCAAATTTCAGATAAGTAATAATATTAATGCTAATGATGATTATAATAAGTAATAAATTATAACAAATAAACTATTTTAGTTGTATAAAAATAATTTTTAGAAATTCTAATTGATACAAAATGTTCTTAATTGGCCAGTAATGACAGTTTTAAAATTGGTTTAAAAAAATTGGCACAAAATTTTTGGGTACCTGTTTGCCGCCTGCATCATTTTGCCTCACCTTTTCCCTTGACTTTTTTTGTCATAAGCCTTGCAGGGCACATAATATTCATTAACATTTCATTTCCATCCAATGAATGGTAGAATATAGGAATGCATACTGTTGACCAATGTTTTGCTTTGTATAATTGTTACATTCTTACTTGCATACAAGTTAGATCGAATTAGTATTATTCCATCCCTTATTAAGGGGGATGCCGGTTTATTTAGATGTGAGTCTGTATTGGGACTTCTCATATCACATTTTAAACTACATTAGACACATACAACACAATTATGCTGACACTGAGGGACAAAATGTTTAAGCAACGCCAAGAATTACAATTATAAATTATGTTACTATTTAACCACTCAATTTAATAATGTTGATAGTTCCATCTAAACACTTTGCTGAGGCTCATGTGCTGTAGCCGTTACGTCAAACATATCTAGACATTGTGGTACATATTGGTAGCCTAGTAACCCTAACTGGTAAATGTACGGAGCAGACAGACCTCGTCAGTAGCATTAGACGCACCTTCATCATTCCGGGTGTGGCAACTTGCAGTCAGGGATTCTGCTGCAACATTGTGCTGTATTTAATATTATCATTCCTTGGCTGAGGTTGCTTGTTTATAAACAATTTCAGCGGACTACTTGCCAAGACCTAGCTGTCAGGGGGTATATTCATGGTTCATAACAATATGTCACACACTGATATTCATTCTTATTTGTATATGTAGACAAATTTTAATGGTATGTACAGATGACTTGTATTTTTATGCAATTGTACATAGCAATAAATGTATATATTAAATAATTCACTAACTACTGTACATTGAATTCTTAACTTATTTATGTATAGTTATCTATTGTGTTGGAGCATGCAGTTAATATGTTTGTACTTCTAACCTGTGATGTCAACATATTAGTGAGAAAATACAAATATGATGACATGTAATGAAGAAAGTAACAGTATTGGCATGAACATAAAGGAACCAGTATGACTAACTTAAAAAAGACACACATGTCAACTGAACTTCACAGCAATCCTTTAATACATGTCAATGCATGATGCATTCCTGTATAAATATACAAGGTATCATGAGTGTGAGGGAAATGGTTTGTTTTCAAATACAGTAGTAGGTGAGGGAGGAATAGTGTGCCAGGTGGAAAGAACTGGACTAGCTCTTACATGGTCTACATTCTGGTTCGTCACTCCTACTATCACCATGTCTCTCTCTCGCCCACACACACTCACTCAGTTTTACAAGCTTCAACCTAGAATCTTTGTGGCCGCTACAGAGTGAATGTCAGTGTGCATACTCATTAAGTTATAAGATGAACTGTTAACTGTACTACTGTTATGTGTAGTGTACGACTGTGTTAAGATGTACAGACAGCCAGTTGTGAGATATGTACAGTATGATTGCAGTTGGCTTGGTTGTGGAGCATGCAGTGGTTGTGGTAGTGGCCCGGCTAGTGTGATGTGTGTATTGTAATGTGGGTTGGTGTGTTTTCAGTTAAACCTTGCTGAGGAAGCAGTTGTGTGTGTAAACTCGTCTGTGGACAGTTCTGTTATCTTCCCCACACTGTAACTGTCTGTTGTAAAGTAAACCTCACAGGAAGTAAGTAGCCATGCACTCACTTCTGCCACGCTGTACCTTCTGCTTCACTTACAATTGTGCATGTTCGTGACTGGCACGCGTACAGACTGTTCTACAACTCAGCAAGCTGCCTCGTACACTGAGCTATCGTAACCTAACCTAACTTTCTTCTTGCACACTTGTGAGCACAGCACAGCTTTACTTACCAGAACACTATTTGAAAAAATGTTGCCAACATCTTTGGAAACAATCGTAAGGTTACAAACATTTACTTTTTGCATGATTTTAACTGTTGCAGTTTTTATGTTGAACTGGGGGCAGTTTAAATGCTTTTTCCAACACAAACTTAACCCTAAAATTATGAAACACATTCATGACCTATCAGAAATAGTACTGCCGGAAATAAATTACCTATTTAAACAACACATTTGTACAACAAATTGAATCATTAACCACTTTCAACTTGCTGTTTCCACCAAGGCTTTTTTTAGAATACTAAACAAAACAGAAAAGAAAAATATTCCACCAACTTGCAGACACGCACAACAAAATTTAAACACAATGTTTATAATAATTATAATACATTATGCCACATAAAACAGTTGCAGTTAGTTCTTTCAAATATTCAACACCCTCCCTCAAATGAATCAACAAATTGACTTCTCAAACACACTGGCTTTATACAATCCCTTTATTAAAAGTAAATCTAGCTCTACCACATTTTAATCACATATTTTACGTTAAAATTCATAGAAAGAGTAGGGGTTGCGACTTTTAAAGAGTATGTGGGCCAAATTAAAAAAGTAGGTTTTACATTAAATTAATCTAATAAACGCCAAAATCTATACATATGTGGATACAAATAATGTGGATGAACACATTTTATAGTGGGATTCAGAGAGTAAAAAAATTGGATGTTTCGCTTCTCTGTAGGAGCCAACAGTTGCATCCGCTCTATAAAAAAAAACAGTGCAAATGGTCCTATAAAGACTTGTTTATGCAAACGATTGGTTACAGAACTGATGTGAGCCTGCCAAGTGATTGCGAGTTTGGATTTCTTTCACTGAAGTTTTTACACACAGGATTAAAAAAGATGTCCATGAAAACCATCCATAACCAATAAAGACGACAATTTTAGCAAGGCATCCTGTTACATCTTCCGGCAACGCAGACTACTCTCGCAAAGTGTAACAAGGCTATGGTAGGGGAAAAAAACTTTCATAGTTATAAAAAAAATTAAAAACCAAATTGAACTCAGCAGTAGCAATCAATACAACAAATCTGCAAAACATAGGAACTTAAATAAAAAACGGTACTCACCTTTCTAATTTAACTTGATATTCAGCAAAAACATAATACATACACAACACACATCCAAAAATGGTTGTAAAATACTGATGGCATATTATAAACTGAATACTCAGGTACATGATCCTAGAACTATCTGATTACACAAAAATTGTGGGGCCCAAAACATTCCGCTAAATGAGATATTTCAATATCTTTGATAGGGCCACTGCATACGACACAGTTTTCACGAAGCAAGCTTGGGTTTATCGTGAAAACCATTATTTCAGAAAAGTAACAAATTATTGTGCCGAAAGCTGAGTCTAATAGAAAATACCTTGCTTACAACACAAGTTACGCCGCTTTGCTCCTTCATTGACGACAAATTGCAGGTGTTACTGAATGTAAAATAAAGTCTCAAACATATCTGGATCTCCTTCAGTTGACAAACCTGTCAGTAGTTTCAATCAGAATAATATTTCCGCTTCGCTTAATATCTTGCTGAGGCACCAATTTACTGGCCGCGCGTATAATCTTCTAACTATTCCAGCTGATGTCACATGTTAATCAAATGTTGCACGCAAAAGTTCCAGCTTTCTAACACACATAGCACAGTTCTACTTCACCACATTAAAGAACGTGACATTACTACTTTCAGAAAAACATGCCACTAAATGTTCTTCATCAGCGCGGAGACGTACTCGCACTGACAACAGTGTACACTTGTGGCAAACGAGTCCTTTATGGCCGCTCAGCTTCCACCACATCGTTGCAACCCCTGGCATAATTCATGCCTGCACGTCTGTGCTCCCCACAGGATACACGTCAGTGGATGGCTGGCTATGCATTCCCGACGGCACACTTCAGATTAACAGCATGCGGCAGTATACTCAAAGCACTGTCCGCTGTGGTTCGCTTCAAACTCACTGCCGGTAACGGCTCGGCACTGACTGTCTCCCTAAATCGTGCTCACTTCCGGCTGCTCGGCACTGACTGTCTCCCTAAATCCTGCTCACTTCCGGCTACTCGACACGTGCAGCGACAACTATAGACTTCCAAAACTTACAGCACTAGTTTCATGCAACACCTGAATTTAATTGTGCAGCACGTAAATGCTGGTAGTACATGTTTATACCAACTTAGCAAACACAAAGGGGCGATCACGGACGTGGTCGTCACAACCCGACAATTGTTCCAAGAAAAAAAACAGTGCAGCCTTAACCTCACGTGCATCAACACACAGCTCTATTTACATTATTTTCTGAGTAATCATATTTAACTTTAATCTCGCACTGTTGTTTGTGTACTTTCTTCCCAACGCATAAATATTAACGCATCCTCTCTTTACTCTGCAATCTCTCTCAACAACTAAAGCATGCTTGGTGCAGCAGCAGATGCTACTGAGCATCTGGATGATGTTAACTTTCCTGTTCCTCGGAAATGCTGGGGACATTAGTTTATCCTCGGTGATTGAGCAAGAAAATTAACATGACCCAGACACTCGTTTCATGAAACATCTTGTCTTGTAGCAACATCGCAATGGGAACACTACAAGGATTGTTTACTGCCCCGTGTGCTGTTGTGACTGAAGGTCACGCACATTCCACTCTGTGCTTAGTCATGTACCTCACATTCTTAATGAAGCGCATAAACTACGTCCTGTGTATACTGCATTTAAAATTGAAAAGTATCATGCAAAAATTATACAAAAACATTTTAAAATTTGAATTGACACTTAAAACGATTGGTGTGACGATTATGCTATAAAACACTACAGTCCGCGCACCAGCTCCGAGTCCTTGACGTATATGTATTTTTCTACCTAAACGTCACGTACGCTACAGTAACACAGTAGTAAACACATCCTAACCTACAAAGTTTCTGCTAGTATGTGTGCCGACATGCCATCCGACTCGTATTATTTATATCTTAACGGACGATAAAGCATCCCCACCAGGGACTCAGAGCTGGGGTGTGGAAGGTGTGGCTATTAAGGGCTATTTCCCACACTGTGTTTTTCGTCGGGCAACAGTTGCTCAGTGCGCAACTCGTCAGTGACTCGCCAACAACTGGACGTCACCAATAAAGGCATGTAAACCTGTCAAACTGGATCCTGTTATTCCTTATTCTTAGGAGAAGGAAGAGAAGGAAATGCATATAAGTAAAATGTACATACAATACATGTGCACCCATATTCGAGTGAAAGGCTTTAGAAGTTGTTTTTTATAAAAGTTGTGAAGACCTGGGATTTGAATAATGGCACTTTTTGCAGATAACATTAAAACGTCGCAAGTTATCTTTTGATGAACTTCTAGTTCGTACATAGATTATAATGAAGGTTTTAGTTTACGATGCTAAAGGAAAGAAATTAGCTGTCACGTGAGTTAAGATTTTGATATTTATTTCATATAATTTAGCTTGCATTGCCAATACATGAATGCATTTCACAACACCTATACTGATATGCGTTGTAGTTTTCAATGTAGCATGCACTATAAGAAATGTTAGGGCAAAAGTAGTCACACTGTTTTCCATTTGCAGATGCTATAAAAAGTAACCACAGGAGTTTGTCCAGTATTTCTTAATATTAGCTGTGGACAAACATATACTTTTATTAAACCATTGATTAAACAATTCCTTTTTTAAATTTGACGAAATATATTTGTGAGTCATGTAAAATGAACAGTTATAAAATATGAAACATTTTCATTCTAAAAATAGAGCATGGCATACTGCCATTTTATCAAGGTAAATGTTTTGTTTACTGCTCTGTAACTCAACACTGCAAAAAACGGGTACAAAGATTAAAATTTCTTCCTTCAATACTGCCCTATTCACAACCTTGTTTTAGTATATATTTATTCCATATAACAGGGTGTTGTTGAATTGATGAAATTAAATTATCAAAATTAAAATTTTCAACAAAATTCAAAGCTGTACAGACATTTATCCTGTCATGTTGCAAGATAAATGCTACTGTAAGTGGTGGGGTTGGTAACGATGCAGATACTAGTCTGCAACAGTTGCCATGTCTGAATACTTCAATCCAAATACATACATTGCTGGGCTGGCAGCAATCACCCTACAGGACAACCACCCCCTTTAGTAGTGTGATAGGTGACTGACCAACGACCGTAGTTACGCCGTGAGAACACCTCAATGTATGCTTACGAAAAATTAACTGGGCGATAATTGTCAGGCAATATTAGCCCAACGATAATTGCCTTCAGTGAAACGGCCGTAAGAGCCTTTGTGTAAATATCAGTCAGGTGATCTCTCGACATATAACAAAAGGCTACTCCAACTTGTTCTACATATACATACTGAAGGAGGCCAGCTTCTTCGACCTGAAGTGATTGAGAATCTAAGATTAGATAAGTGAGACTTTACTTGTTTGTTGTAAGTTTGTTCTGATCACTATCAGAAGAACGCTCCATCACTTCAAGCTTATGAAGAGTTTGACATACCTCACCTGGGTACTAACATGCTACTTAGTGCGGTTCAAACTGCAGTGCTTCACCAACAGTTTGAAATTGTGGATGTCCCTCAGGTTGTTTCATTGCTTGGTTTAGAAGCTTGCAAGGTACTGCACTTAGTACAACGTAGTGCTGTTATCAAAGGGTGCTTATGAAAATACCTCTCGACCTACTTGATATAGTAGATATTACTTTAAAATCGGACAAGAACATAATTTCCTTTCAGCTCACAAGAACTCTAAATATTAAAGTGGATCATATCGTCGGATCCACTCAGGTCTACCCTGATCGGGAGCAGGTTAGACAGCCACCAGCAGACGACAAACAGGAAAGTGCACGTAAAAACAAACACAGGCTCGGGCGTGTAAACATAAAAAAATATATTGTAAGGCATTTGAGTACAAGTTCACAAAATGTAGCATTTTAGTAGATGAGAAGTGTGGATGACTTTATCAAGTAAATACCTATGTTGCCAGATAACGTACCTAATCCAGGTATGGAATAAATTATATAATTATTTTGATTGCCAGGCCTTCTATATATAGACTTTCAAGGTCAGAGTAGATCCAGTTATGTGACCAATATTACTTATTGTACTACACCTACTACATTTCAATAAGTGCCTCAAGAGGAAGTATGCCAGGACACCGATTTCTGAACCCTGGATGTAACTAAGGTAGCTATTTTATAAATATACTCTCAGGAACCCTTTAAAAAATAAGAAACTTCTATGAAAAAAATTGTAAGAAATTACATAGGAAATTTTTAAAAATATGCTGTCACTGTGGTAAAACATGATTTGCAGTTATTACTTGACAAGTTATAATGTTGAAACCAAAACAAAACAAAAATGGCAAAAATCGATAGAAAACTTTGACAGTGACGGTTTGAAAACGACGTGCACAAGTACATTAAAATTTGTTTCGGTGACAACAGAAGATTCTAGCTACCAATTTCTCATCAATTTTTTATTCTGAAGATTTTGTGACGACTCCGCGTTGGTACTTCCCGCCAAATATTGTACTCGAGCTCTACTTGGGCAGCCAAATGTGACGTTTCCATTTCGTTGTCACGTACTTGTGCCCCACTTAGGCCAGGTAATGTGGCACACCAGTCCTCCTGGACTAATGCACTCACACGATGATAACCCAGCCCAAAAGGCAAGGTTAAAAGCTGGTACATGCCTCCCGGTCTGTATTCAAGCACTCCAGAATTTCATGGCAGTACTTTTAATGGTTATGTCGCATCATAGGCCAAATTTGGAATTTCCACAGACATTAGCGAATTAAAAGGTTAGTCAGTATTACTGTACTTCACAATAATCCAAGACTTCTGGTTTATTAGATTTCAGTTTATATCAGCATTAAATACACTGTTCAATTCTTAGCACGGTGGATCCGGTTCACAGAAATTTACAAGTAGAAACGCAACTCGGCTATACCAGAAGATTAAGCAAAACAATGTCAGTAAATTTAGCACACGGTGACTACACAACCTGTGAAGAAGAATGAGTAGCCATACTGGTTCTCCGCACCTAACGGCCTACATGTACGGGCGGAAACGAATTTCATAGAGTTGAAAATATGTCCGAAAAGAAAGGTTAAAGAAGAAAGGCCACAGTGCTACCTGTACATGTTCAGTTCGCCACTCCCGAAACTTCACTTCATGTAGAAAATTTGAGCAGCAGCCCCGCGCGCATCCTACCCGATTCGCGTCACGACTTCGAACAAACTATGACGAAGGCAAAACATTCCAGAACGAAGGGAGAAGGGGCGCCACACGCCGTGCTCTCATTGGCTGGTTCTCGGTGGCGTGACCCTCGTCATTAGTTCTATTATCTAGAACCCTCTAGGGCAAAACTAGAAACTACACAATAAAAACAAGCAGCGCCAAAACTCCCGCAGAAAAAACCAGAACACGAAAAGAAAAACAAAGCTGCTACCTCCTACCAAGGCCACCTGACCATAACAACAAACATTATACCCTATCTGGAACATTCAAGAATAAAATAACTGCGCCTATACTCTCCCTTTCTGGGACCGAGACCATTGAAATAAAAGTTACATTTTTTAATATTATGTCATAAAATTAAGATGACATAAAATACTAATTCACCAGAAACAAAAAACCCTTTGTCCTGTTTAGCGAGGACGTGAGGGCATATTCAGTACACCACGTTTGCTGGACACGAGCCATGTATTTACACAATATATACAATATATACATCTACACATTCACAAGACCGCACTGGCTGGACGCATGCAAACTGTTCTGTTCAGCGTACCGGGAGAGACTGCCTTCTCCTGGTTGAGGTGTGGTCTCGCTGGGCGACCCCAGTAATCCCTTGTCCTGCCTGGACAATGGAATGTGCCTGGGGGTGGCAAACTGTTAGCGGTCGTCTGGCCGGTCAGGGATGTACAGCGCCCCACTGTGCTGCCTTGCACTGACAAGCTGTCAGGTGCGCATCGCTTCTGCATACAGCAGTGATGCACCCAGCATCACGAAAAACCACCTTGAAGGCGGTCAGGAAAGCAAACGCGGTGGCCAGATCTCGTCACTGTAGGAGAGGTGTGTGGAGATGCCCTGTATGAGCCTTGTGAATGGCATGGTACTGCTGAGTCCGGTCTAGGGATGGGGTTGGCGATGCTGTCAGGTGATTGGTTGTCAAGGGTATATGCTGGTTTAAGGCGATCGATGGAAACTGTAACTTGCCGACCATGCATTTGGAGGGTTGCAGTCTTTGGTGTACGGCTGAGCACTGGAAATGGGCCTTCGTACGGGACCTCGAGAGATTTCTTGAGCCCTTCGCGGCGGACGAAGACTTCTGTTGCTGTGGCGAGGTCCTTAAACACAAATGTCTTGGTTCCGCCATGGTGTGTGCCCGCTACAGGTCGGAGTGTGCTGAAATATTGCCGGAGCTCTCTTACAAGTCCTGCTGTGTCTGCGAGTTGGGAATGTGGATGGGCCACCAACAGCTCACCAGGGAGACGAAGAGGTTGCCCATATACCAACTAAGCTGCTGAAGCATGGAGGTCCTCACGCCAGGCTGCTCGGATTCCCAGAAGTATGGTAGGCAATATGTCCACCCAGTTCTCTGTGTCGTGGCAACGTATGGCAGCCTTGAGTTGCCGGTGCATTCTTTCCACCATACCATTGGCTTGTGGATGAAATGCTGTTGTTCGAAACCGCGATGTACCTGTCAGATTACAGAGGTCCCTGAATAGTGCAGACTCGAACTGTCTTCCTTGGTCAGTAGTGATCTTAAGGGAGGTTCCAAAGCGTGCGATCCATGTAGTGTACAGAGCTCGAGCAATGGTGGTGGCCTCAATGTTCTCCACCGGGATTGCTTCTGGCCACCTAGTGAAGCGGTCGATGACATTCAAACAGAACCGGAAGCCTTGGGACACTGGCAAGGGCCCTACCAGGTCGATATCTATATGGTCAAATCTTGATGAGGGTGGTAAGAAGGCACCAGTTGGGGATGAGACATGATGTGAAATTTTCGAACGTTGACAGGAAATACATGCCCGTGCCCGCTTATGACAGTCTGACCTGATGGAAGGCCACACAAATCTTTGTGTGACTAGCTTGACCGATGCCCTGACACCTGGGTGAGCGAGATTATGCACAGCGTTGAAAGCTGTACGACGGAATGGTGCTGTGATGAAAGGCCTTGCTGTCGGAGTAGAGACATCGCAGTAGAGATCGAGTTGTATATCTGACATGAAGAGCTTCCTCAGCTGTACGCCAGAATCCTGCTGCAAGTATTGTTTTAACTCTTCATCTGCCAGCTGTGACATAGCCAGAGCTTGGTAGTCCATGGTATCAGCCACAGCATTCACTCGGGAGAGGGCGTCTGAAACTATGTTGTCAGCACCTGAGATGTGCTGAATGCTTGTCGTGAACTGACTGATGAAATCCAGCTGCCTTGAACGACGGGGTGAGCATTTTTCCAGGTTTTGGGCGAACGCAAAAATGAGAGGTTTGTGGTCGGTGAATACAGTGAACTCCCTCCCCTCAACCATAT
>PNEQ01021024.1:0-11278 GCA_003012365.1 Medauroidea extradentata
TTTTTTTTTTTTTTTTTTTTTTTTTTTTTTTTTTTTTTTTTTTTTTTTTTTTTTTTTTTTTTTTTTTTTTTTTTTTTTTTTTTTTTTTTTTTTTTTTTCGTATTTTGTTGTTTGTTTTTCTTAGTCTGTTTCTAAGATTTCTGGGACGACATAATTTTGCAATGGCGTATGTCCAAAATAATACAGTTTGTCAAGAATTATTGTTAATGTTAAAATTACAGATTTATGTAAATCACATTTTTTAAAATTAAGGTTATTATCTTTTCCAGGATTATACATTTACTGCCAATAATATTTGTGTTAAAATGTGCAGTACAAGAAAAATTCAGATTTCCATAATTATACGACTAGAAATTTAAGAGAAAACAATATTAAAGATCTCAAATTAAATTTAAAAATATGTGATAGAACGTACACCCCTATTCTTGTATTGACAATTTCATTTTGTCAGTTTCTAATGTATGTTGACTCTTGTGTATGTTATAATACTTATGTCGTTATGTATTTTAATAAACAATGTGTTACATAATTTTGTATCATAATTATAATATGACTAGTCCACTGCAGATATGTACTGTGTAAACTAGATGATTTAAATAAAAAATTAAGATATTTAAAAGATTGTAGTTTGCATATAATAACAAACGAAAATCTCTCGTCTAATAAACAAATACCATTTGCTACCAACTGACAAGTTTCATCAAAATTTGAGCACAGAATTAAAGAATAAATAGTTTCTATAGCCTATAGGAATCTCGTCACGCCCACAAGTTTTGTCGCACTGACGTCATAGAAGCCTTGACGCTGATTAGCTGACAAGTTATTTAATTCTAGCTTTAAATATTTCAGCAGTAATCTTAATGGTTAACTTATGTGCTTACATTCAATAAGGCAACCTTTATGTGTAGAGTATCGTTTTCTGCAAAGAAGTAAATTTTTTCATAAAAAAAATTAAAGGATTATTAATGTAGTAACACGAAAGACAATAATGTCATGTTTTTATTTATTTTACAGCATGTTTTATTTACTGCAAAAAGAACAACCACAAATAAATGGTGCTTCTTTGCTGTCAAGAAAAGTGTTTACTACGTGGTCAGGTAAATGTTACAACTGGTTAGGAAGCTGGACAGTATGTTATTAATTTGGCAATGAAAACTTTCGCGCTAGATGCGCTGATATAGATAACGGATGTGTGTTTGTGTACTGTTTACGCGCTCTTTTGTTGTTTTCGTCTCCTATCTACCCTGCTCCGGCGAAGAGATCGAGTTGAAGAATATTTTGATATTTCGAACGGAAGTGTATTGTACTCCCATCAAGTTTTAGAACTCTTTCGTATGGATCGAGTAAGGTTTTTGAAGGAGACTGTAGTCCTCTCATAAGCACCGTGCTCTCGTGTGTCTACTGGTTCTGCGATAATTATTTTTTCAAACTTAATCGAGAGCAGATATAAAAAATATATTAGGCAGTTTTATTTAAATTGGTTTTTGTCGTGATAGCTAATTTTATCTAAAAATAAACTACACGGTTTCGACTAACCAGAACTTCGTGAATTGCATTATTAGCTAAAACCGTAGTATTTACTGCCATGAAAAAAAAATCAGCCTACATGGAGAAGACGATTTTGAACAAAACTGCCAAACATATTTTTATATCTGCTTTCGTTTAGGCATAAAAAAAAATATCGCTAAAAAAAAAAAAAGAGAAACAAGAGAAATGTGTACCGGTTTCAAATCTCCGCATTTGACTCATGTGAACAGCGGGGCGATAAGAGCCAGAGTACCACGCTTGAAGAGAAGCATATCGCCTCTATTCGCAGCGCGCCAAACTGACGTGCAAGGTTTTCCTTGTAGTCTTTATCCTATGGGACTTCAGGCGGTGACCCTAAAATGTTATTTTGGATAGTAAGAAGCAATGATCAACGCACGCATCTCGTTTTTCAGTTTACGAATTCAGGTGGTAATGTCGTAATTAATGCAGTCTAAAAAAGCCGTTTTTAAGGCGTTTTGAGAGCCTCGAAAATCGTGTTTATGACAAACGTTCTGAATTTTAAAATATTATAGAAGTGTAGTTTCAAGTATGCGTTCTTTCCGTACACAGTAAAAAAATTTTTTTGGTACTTTTACAAAGAAAATTTGGAAACCCATTTGTAAAGAAATTCCTTGTAAAACAACAATGGTGGTGTTACTAATAATACACAAAGTATATGTTTTTATAAAATTACTAGGAATAGCCTCATAGTTGTACTCCCAATAAGGAAAAAAATAAATTTAAATGCTCATTGTACTACATAAATAACACTGAACTTATTTATAAAATAACTATTTAATAAAAGACACTTACATGAAATTATTTTGAAAAAAAAAAAAAAATTGGAGGTGCTTATCTTTCTCGCATTTTACCCCTAGACCATTGTGACTTCTGTACTGCTTAGTGTTTATTTATTTTTAAACATACAATGCACAGTTCAGTAATAATTCTTTCTTTTAAAGCATGCAATTAATGTAAACATTCACTTGATTCCAGAAAAATGCTTTCCAGAGGTTGTGACCTTTACATAAGTAATTTCCGGCGAACCTATAATTTTGGTAGACTACACGTTTTTTTTTTCTAAGTTTGTTTTAAAACAAAATCCTTTTAACATTATAAACTAATAACTATACAAAGACAATTTTTCAACATTTACAAAAGTTTGTACAACTACAAAGAAGTGACTTGTCATATTTTACAAAAAATTACAGTTCAGGAACTGTCGGTATATAGGTACAAATAATTCCTTTGTAGTATTACAAAGTTTACCTTTGTAACTTTATAAAATAATGATTTCACAAGGAAAGTCTTTGTACTTTTACAAGGATTTGTAAACGTGTAAAGAAAATCTTTCTAAAATTTACAAATTTTTTTAGAGTGTATATAAACGTAACAGTAATAAGTTAAGCGGTTTCGAGAAATAAAAGAACACGAATGATATGCTGCAACGCCGCCCATGCGCCATGCGAGAGCAGCGCTGGAAGCGGGAAAAATATATATTATGTCCCTTATAACATTGATCTTTCTAACCTGGCATGTTAGGCCTCCCGCAAGCCTTGTTTGTGTACTCCAGTGACTCTACACGTAACTTCAGTATATTTAAAGCGTTTACAAAACGTCACCCGGCAGTGGCGTAGCGTGGTCGTGTTCGAAGATAAGCTCTATTAGAATCCGACTATAAGGGGTGTCCAGAACAAACGCATAATGAGCACATCACGCGAATCCAGGGCTAAATTGAAGAAAAATATGTTAGGGGCAAAATTTGTATGATGACATTATATTTGCACAATGTGGTAACATAGCGCTGTAGTTATTCCCCTCTTGCTCCCCACATATATCTTACTTAGCACTGCTGTTCTGACGTGCATGTTATGGGCGCAAGTTAAAATCCCGAGCAGTTCAAACATAATTCTTAGAGATAATGGTTTATCGCGGGAAAACTTTACTGTTTGCTGGGTTTCAACGCACGTCCAGCTTATGAAAAAATTACTGGCTTTAGCTTGTACATAGAGCTGTTGCCCTATTTGACTAAGGCAAGAAGAATCCCGCTATTGTAATATTTGATGCTTGTTACTGGTCTGCAGACAGCTACTACTCCTACTAGTCCTCCAGAGAGAGGAAGAATCGTGGCACTAGTAGTAGGTAGACACGTCACAGGGAGGGGAAATGTACTGCACCTGACATGAGTTCATGGCACACGGCCAGTGGAGACGTAGAGCGGTGAAAACCGAGCCAGCTGCCTGTGCCACAGTTTTATGGTCGGTGCTGTGGTGCGCCACACCAGTTGCGCGCGGTGTTCAAGGACAACACAGTGGTAGTTAGCATTTTTCCCGCGGGTCTAGTTGTCGTGGTCGAGTAGTTCTTTTGTGTCAGACTATATCACCCAATCATACATGTTGAGAGAAACTATAGCGTTTTCGTGGAATTATTTACTCAAAAAATTTTCGCGATGTACAATCATTAGGGCCGGTAGTTTTCGCGAAAAGAATTCTGCCCCACTTTGTTTCAGCGTCTTACGTGCACACCTGCAGCTCAACTTCATGATTATGGCAGAGTGTTTTTATGCATAGTTGTTTTTCATTTAACTGTGCCAATCAATATTTTGATAACTGCCATACATCTCGTCTGTGATTTGCGGGTTTAACCTCCAGACGTTGTATGTTACGGCATCCAATCACTGACCACAAAGCAGAGATGCAGGTGCGCACGTAAGGCACTGAAACAAAGTGCTGCAAATTTCTTTTCGCGAAAACTACCGGGCCCTTACAATAATCTGTTGTCATAACTAGAGAAGGTGATTTATAACGGGAAAAGTTGTCCGTTTGCTAGGCTTCAATATAATGTATTCATTTCCGACGCTTTTATTTCGTTACTGGTGAGTAACTCTTTGACTGGGCCAATGACAACTCTGGTGCTGTACTACTGAACGTCTGTGATTCGTCTGTAAACAACTAGACTGTGCCAGATAACCGTCGGCCAATAGAATGCTACTCTGAATTACAGAATACGCTGGCAGAGAACATTATCGCGATAAATCACCTTCTCTAGTCATAACGTTTAACTGTTAATCACATACTTGTGGCATCGCAGTAATCTTGTTCTCACTGCTACAGTCAAATGAGAGACGTATTTGCACAAAGACACGCAGCCAATAATAACAAAGCAGAACAGTGGATGTGTGGACCTACGTATAGCGTAGAAACAACTTGGGGCAGAAATATTTCCTTGGAAATCAGTCGTCCCTGGGCAGCATGCCTTGAAACACTCAACACTTTGCCGGTGTAGCCCGGTTAGCTCAGGTAAGGTTAGAAAGAAAATGTGTTTTCTTATGGGAGAGTTTGGCACAGGGAAAATTTTTGCCACTAGTTTCGCTACTATCGCTAAGGGACCAGAATAATACGAAACTGTAGTAAAATTAAATTTAAATATGCTTGAAAATTACAGAAGTCATTTAACTTAATTTTGAAGTGAAAATAAACCAATCCGCGTTTTAAATTATCAACTTGATGTAACTTAAAATTCAGGAAAGCTCTGTGATTGGTAAGTTTGCACGCATTACCGATACCAGCGCTCAAGTGGCAGGAATGTTCCCTGTGACAAACATTTAACATTGATCTTTCTAACCTGTACTAGAATTAACCTTAGCACAGGTGGTATGAAATTTTAACTCGAGTTGTTTAAAATGTGATTCCAGTGAAGTCTGCTTGCGTCCTATAACTGAACCGGGCTTGCATGCTTTCGATAATAGCCTGGCTAACCTCTTCTGATCGAGCAAACTAAGTGCTCTAGAAAGTATATTTATTTTAGACTACTGTATGTGGAATAACACCAACCGGATTCGTAAAACACAAACAAGGAAACATTCGTATAAATAAAATTATGGAGTGACCACTTAAAGACGCCGCATACCGCGAGCAGGGAAACAAGTTATTACTCAATTTTTCCACAAGCGTTCGTTGTATCAGTGAACGAAAACAAAACGCACTTTGGACAGTAACGAAATGTCATTGTTAAGACACAATGCTTTTTAACAACATTGGTTCTAAGTCTACCAACATTGGTAAAAACGGCCATTTCAAACTGCCGTGCTTCAAAATGTACGAACCGGATGTATGTGAAAATAAGATAGAAACGGGCACTGAACATTGTGATAGACTTTCCACTAACAAAATTATATGGTCACCTTTTTAAGAGGTTTCCCTGCCTGCGCTTAAAACGCGTTACAGCAAGTAACGGCTATTTTTTTTTTTTTTTTTTTACACTTTTAAACGCACATTATATTTGTATATCTTCGTAAGGAAAACTCTTGAAAATACGTCGCTATAGTAAAAAAATAACGTATATTAGAAACATCATTTTTGAGTCCCTCAAACTGGCCAAAAATTGGTTCTCCAGATTGCCGTATCTGAAAAAATAACAGCCGGATTCGATAAACACAGCTATGGAAAAAACCGCGTTATACCCCAGAATATTTAGGAATACAGAAGTGAAATGCTGGTAGGACAGCAAACTCAGTCACACACGACAGCAAAATGGCTTCCCTGGCCAGCAACATGGCGGAGACACCTACTGCCAATCAGGGTAAGGTGGCTGACCTGCTAGCCGGCAGCCAGGCCAATAGGAAACCAGCCGTGACATGTAGGAACCAAACATACACGGGGCTGGTATCAACAACCTCGGGCAGCCAATAAGCGGTGGAGTTCCCCCGTATCAAACGAGCCACCACGTCATTTCACGTCTGTATTACTATCTAGTCTGTGGTTAGACTTTGAACTATGCTGTCTACAAGTAGAATAATGTGGTCACCGCTTAATGTCCATAGGAAAAAGGATAATAAAGCACTCCAGGCCAGCTGAGTGCCTTGCGCAGAGAGGCGATAATGTATTACACACGTCGGTCAACAACAGCCTTACCGCTCCTGCCACACATACACACACACACAAACGCAGCCTACCTTAGGGGCCCCTTAGGAGTGCGTGGTAGATAAATAAACGCTGAAAGCAAAAATTGATTTCTACGGTTTTTTCGTAGCCAATATGGAAAAAATACTCAATGACAATCCTAGATAATAGTATTTGCCAACTTTATGAGTAAATATTAAGCCAGAATTACTACTTCGTTACGCGTGAACTCTTGCGCCGCAGTTAAATGCACGAGGTTCCAGCGTCAGAGATCGTGCCTCAGAAGTTAGTAACACTGGGAGTAATTTTGTTTAAACATTGGCTAAAACTATTATATTGTCTAGGATTGCTATTGTTTAACTTTCGCAAATTGGTTTCAAGAAACCTACAGTTATAGATTAATGCTTTTAGAGTTGAATTATGTATCACGCCCTCTTAAGAGTATGTGTCATTGAGAAAACATTTGCTGCGACACACCGCGCGTACACCGTAAATGTTGCTCGAAGCGCCATGTCTACCGTATATTTGCCACGAGCGGTACAGAATCTTGGACGCCAGCGCACACTTATATTTGTTTATTCATTTACATTTGTGTGTCGTAAAATTATCTCGCATATAACGAAAATACAATACGCTTTAACGTAAGGGTAAATTAAAACCCATATATGCAAAAAATATCTGAAGTAAATGTATGTGAATTGCCTTATATACAAATATAAAACAAAACAAACCCATTTGAGCAATTTTTTTACAAACTACGTGGAGAGTAATAAATTATTTAATGTAGGACGAATTCAAACCACTAACCGACAGTCCACTAAGCCACAAATTAATTAAATTAATACTACTTATTTATTTCTAACTGCGGTTACAACTAGACAACAGAATTTTATTGAAAAAAAAGTACTTCTCTAACGTATGTCGAACTGTCTATTTACAATTTACGAGGTACGCGAAAAGTTTTGGGCGTGACGATGAGCTATTTTCTGTTATGTATGCGGGAAATCTCTCAGTCATGTGTTTGAATTTCACATTTTATGAAAGGAAAAGAAACATTCCCATACCCACTTGGGATATTTTTACATCGTTAGAGGAACGTCGATTTCGCGGATTAATCTTGCAGCAGCCTAGACTTGTCAGTCCTATACACCCACTGGCCACAATCGATTATGTATTGGCTTATAACCGTACAAGCAGATAGCAGGCGATAGCCCTTCGCATTATTTCCTTATTTACTACTGGCTTGCAGTAGTCGAACGCGTTTCATAACAGCCGCCAGCAAGTCACAGACATGACAATGAAGTATACATAATTGGCGTTCAACCTGACCTGGAATGTATCTGCGAAATTTACGTACCTCTATACATCGTATATATGAGTGTTTTTCATACCAGTACCACAGAATATTTAGTAATACAGAAGTGAAATAGCCGGTAGGACAGCGAACTCAGTCACACACGCCAGCAAAATGGCTTCCCTGGTCAGCAACATGGCGGAGACGTCTACCGCCAATCAGCGTAAGGTGGCTGACCTGCTAGCCGGTAGCCAGGCCAATAGGATACCTGCAGTAACATGCAGGAGTCAATCATACACGGGGCTGGTATCAACAGCCTTGGGCAGCCAATAAGCGGTGAAGTTCACCCGTATCAAACAAGCCGCCACGTCATTTCACGTCTGTGTTACTATTTAGTCTGTGCCAGAACGGTGATTTTTGCAGTTGATGGGTAAAATGAGTTTGCCAGGCAATGCGTGTCAGCCTAGACGTGGCACGCTAACCGCAGCATTGATGGCGGCCTGTCGTGAGAGGCAACGGGACTTAGCAGCGGGTGACAGTTGAAACACGCAAAGTGCAGTGCCACACACGCGGGAAATGTCGGTGAAAACTGGCGACCTCTGGTCAAACACACTCCGCCCTACCGAGAACTCTAGTTCCAGCTGCTGCTGGTCGTATCGATCATCCGATATAAGAACGAGCTTCAAACGTTCTCTTCTCTGAATCTCTATACTGGAATCACAAAGCCACCGGCGATCATAACACTAAACATAAAACACGTAAACAATAATATAACAATCATATTGATGGCCCCGTTCAAAAGGGAAACAACTCAAAACTCTCAGTTTTGTGTAAAATCCATACAGAGATATTTCCGTTTCGCCGAAAAATCTGTTAATTAACACATTTTGTTGGTGTTAATTTGAAGGAAAAATACAGAGGCTACTACTGAAGGTTTTTAAAAATATTTATAGTCTACCTTTGCTGAAATTATCACACTTTTATATAAAGTAATACCATTTTTTGTTCTTTACTGGTGATCAGAATAGAGTGTCATGTTATTAAAACAAGTGAATTTACGTGTGGTTTTTATTTCCAACTGATTAGAGTGCACTTCTCTCTATCAGTTGGTGAGCCAAACTCAAAAATAAACTTTTTGAGATGAGATAAATATGAAATTACAATATAGCTACTAATATAAAGAATAAGTAATTCGTCAGAGATTCTCAAATGTCTTCCAGAAATGTTCATCAAAAGTATATTATTTTTAATGCGCTTTCTTTTAAAAAAATGTATCAGTTGAGGATTATTTAATAATTACAATTACTCCGGGATAGTAAGTTAGTTAAGAAGACTTTTGCTTAATGGCGTCACGTACCTTGAGCTCTTTTGCATGTGAGAGGCTCACAAGTGACGGAGCTATAAGGGCAACCTTGAAGCGCGCATCAAAAGCTGCACCACCACAACAAGCCAATCGAATAACTAATGTGCAAGATTCCCTCCGGTACATTTTTACTACAGGATTTATATGAAATATTATTGGTTTTGTAGGCAATACTTGATAGTGAAACTTTCCTCTTACGAAACAATTTTAGCTGGCGTAGTTTTCTCATAACGATGCGTCAAAGTCAAAATTTGCATGTTCTGCTGCCATGCAAATAGTGAAAACCAATTGACTGACGTACGTGAAATAATTTACAGTGAAATGGCATACTATGGGCAACGTAATAAAATATTTGAAAAATTCTCGCGAACTGTTTTTATATTTTTTAAGAATTGCTGAATTTGATACTTTTTTTTTTGTGCTTTTGTAATTTTTTTTTAATTCCCAATATTACGTCGTGGGGTTTCGAATGTTTTATTGCATAGCTCATGGGATGGAAATTAACAGGGAATTATTTTGTTTAAGTATGTCAGTTGGTTTTCACTATTTGCATGGCAGCGTAACAAGCAAATTTTGACTTTGGCACCCCGCTATGATAAAACTATGACAGTTAAAAAACTAAACAATATTTCATAAAAATATAAAATTATGATTTTATCGCACTTGAACACCCTTAAGCAGTAACCATATAATTTTACTGCTGGAACGTCTGTGGCAAAGTTCAGTTTACGTTCATAACAGAGTTTCACATACTTCCGGCAGTTTGAAATAAAATTTTTTAGATATTTTGGAGGGCTTAGAAACGGTCAATTAACATAGTGTCTTAAGGGCGCGTCTACATCAGTTTTCATTATCATATTTTTATATTT
Organism: Medauroidea extradentata; assembly: GCA_003012365.1. Classification (NCBI taxonomy): domain Eukaryota; kingdom Metazoa; phylum Arthropoda; class Insecta; order Phasmatodea; family Phasmatidae; genus Medauroidea; species Medauroidea extradentata. The sequence goes on from PNEQ01021024.1 coordinate 9,955, forward strand.
GTACCATGCATGTTTTTCTTATTTTAAGCATAAATTGAGAATGAATTTTGATCTTGTGAATTTTTTAACTTTCATAGTATTTGCGTAAAGACTCGCAAACGTCAAAATTAGCATTTCACTGTTTTTTGCACGTCACTAAATCCAACTGAAATACCGAACTGTGAAAAAACTTACACTGAATAACGATATTGTAAACTACAAAGTCTTCTATACAAAAACAAAAAATAAAATACTTTTGTATTAAAAAATTGCTGACATTTAAAATTAAAATTAAAAAAAATTCAAGAATTAAAAAAACGAACACATTTAATTTTTCGTTTTTAAATAGAAGACGTTGTAGCCTACAACATTAGTATTGGCTGTGATTTTTTTTTTTTTTTTTTTTTTTTTTCCAGTTTGATGTGTCAATTGGTTTTAGTGGCGTCGTAAATTGCACATTTTGATGATTTCGAGTCATTGCGCAAAAACTATGAGAGATAAAAAAATTTAATTAGAGCAAAATTGTGTCACAATTTACCTCTTGAACGAGGAAAAATTATCTGGTACAAAATAAAAATAAAAATACGACGTTGAAAATGTATGCAGACCACGCCCTTAGCAATGACATTTCGTCCTTGTCTGAAGTGTTTTTTCACGTTGGCATGTTTGGCACAAGTATAATAATTTCTAGAAAAAAAGTATTTTCCAACACGTTAGTATGTATCCCGGAGAGAATTTAGAACTCTTACCATATGAAGTTTTTGCTCTGCAATGACATTTTAAAGTAACTTATTAGTTATGTTTCATATTTCATAAAATGTTTGTTTATTATATGACCGATAAGTAGAATTATCGCGTGTAATTTAGTCAGAAGTGAATGTTAGATAACGAAACTGCTTATGTGTAGTGTGATGGTCAGGACCCGAGTTCTAGAGTATCATCTCGGTAGATAAGAGCAACCACAGCTCCCAGCTCCTGTGTAGAGCCAGGCCTTGGCAATAGAGTCTGGTGTTACACTTGTCCAGCTCCGTCCGTACTAATCCCTACTTGGCTATTCAACTCAGTTTCAGTGAGGTTAAAGAGTATATATATATATATATATATATATATATATATATATATATATATATATATATATAGGCCATCCGGAATAAAGTGAGCACTAAAGATTTAACCTTTGAAAAAAATCACTAGCCGTTACTGCATATAAGCCAACATTAACAACAGTTACATTTTTGTTTGTATGGTTGGTAGCGAATAACTGCATGTAGTCCCGTTTATTTTCTTATTTGAATACAGCATTAGTGAAACAACATCAATTGCAAACGACCTCTCTGTATTTAAT
>PNEQ01021025.1:0-11278 GCA_003012365.1 Medauroidea extradentata
TAATGTCCAGCGTACGTCTCACCTCCTTGTTGACGTCGCTACATGACGAGACGATACATACAGTTTGGTATACATACAACGTGACAATAAGAACGCACAATACTAACATTATGTCTTGAATATAGTGGCCCTGGGTTTTTAAAACCACTACGTTAATAACTGTTCCTGTAATAACTCCGGATGTGTGGAAAAATTGAAGTAAAGTCTGCATACCAAAACTAACGTTAATGAGGTTAATACAATTGGTGACTTTCTCGTAGAGAATTCTCGTTGGCTGTTTACGTTGTTGGTAAGCTGACCGAAGTTTGTTATTTTTCTGTCATTTTACATTAAAACTGCCACCTTCGTTGGGTCATGGAATATGTATGCCGTAATTTACTTTAGTATCTCAGAACATAATGTGCTTGATGAAACATTTTATCTTAGGGTGTGATTCATTCATAGTCGTAACTTAAGCAACGTCTTGGTAAAGTAGTTCTCGTACGACGTCACAAATTATTATTCAGTGTCGTAAACTTTTATTAATAGCTTTCTTAAGCAGATGGCCTTGAGAGCAGATATTTCTGTTGCATAGTCACTGCTTGAGAAGGTCGTGTTGCATAGACGTCGAGGTTGTTCGTAAGTCTGCAAACAAGAATTTCTTGGCAAAGTTGGCTCGCGAGATGACTTAAGACGTGAAAAAAACAAATCTAGGTGGTTTTTTGCTAACTGTGTAGTGTGATTCCGTGGCTGTTTGAGTAAGCGATGCAACAAAAGAGATTGTTGTTTTATGTTAATGTAATAAAGTGGGATTCGTAGTTGTAACTAAAGCAACGTCTTGGTCAAGTCGCTCTCGTATGACGTCACAGATTCACACTACACAAATAATGTCATACAAACAAGCTACCGATTTGTTTATTTGTAAAATACGTAGAGATATTCTAACGTTAACCAAACTGGCAATAAACGCGTGGTAAGAAAGATATTCATCTTTGCATTCTTTCAGTATTCCCGTAAGTACTTTTGTCTCCAGCAGCCTTTAATGCCGCGAACATGTTCCAGGCATCATAAAAATTAATTTGAAAAATAAAATAGAAAGTGACGAACATGTGACGGAACTGCCATTGAAACAAAGCAGAAAGCACCATAGTTATTTCCAACTCGCTTGTAGTCGTGTATGTTCGTGTGTCTTCGGTTACTTAAGCCGGAAGTAGCACATATCCAAGCTTGTCGACTTCATGAAGCTATCCTCTCGACACCGACTACGCAACTGGAGTTGGGAAAATGTTTTCTTAAGAAACAAGACCGTCTCGACGAAGTTCTTGCACAAGTTGGGACTATGAATCCCACCCTAAATGTGAATTCTCATTGTCATTGCCTTAGTGTAATTGGCTGTCGTAGGTTACAGGGTTAATGTTGTTGTGGATGTCTGTCGTCGCCTGTGCGTTGACAGTAAAACACACGTGTACGATGTATAACCTGTTCTCCAGGCTCTATAACGCTACGTCAAATCCTTAAGTGCGTTTTGATCGAAAATTATAATTCCGAGACAGTTACAGCAAGAGAAGCTTTATTGTTACATGTGTCACTGAGCTCAATACATCTTAGTCAAACATTTAAATTTCTTGACGCTACAAAAATTGTATGCTGTCAGAGGGTGGTTACCCTGGTTACATGCATAAGGGTGGACGCTCCTATCCAGAATTTGTTATGTGTTAGAATAACCGAGCAAGATGCAGCAGTGTTCATAGAATTGGGCTTCCAAGTCACTTAGTTTCCGATGATATGGTAAAGTACCGTTTCAAAATTCTAATTTGAAATATTTATTTCTTCGTTAATATTAAGTTCAGACACAAAGTTTTCTGGTATTTACTGTTTTTTTTACAAGGAATCGCCTGTCGAAGTTTATTGGTGTTGTTTGGAAACATGTATACTCATTAAATACACGTAAGGTAAAATTGAACTGAAAATTTTGCGTTTTATGTTCGGTAGAAGCGAAAATTCAAACAACAAGATAGCATTCGTTTTTGTAATCGGACTTGACTTATTTGACACCTCCTGGATGGCAGTCAGTAATTTATAAAGTCGAGTAGGCGCAGATATCAGTATGTTATCTTGTAGCCAATGGGCAGATGCTGTCTGCTTGAGCGCACATATATTTCTAGGAGGTTATCCTTTATGTCAGCGAACCCGCGAATTTCCCCGGTATCGACTGATACATAACAGTTAAAATTTAAAAAGAAGTAAACATATTACTAGAGTATCCGAGGACAGGGTACAACACCCTCTGACAACTATCGTTAATATTTGCGAGATATATTTTAATACATTTTCAAAACTGCTTAATTAAAAATTCGTGTTGTCCAACAAAAGAATCTACCAAATTTCTATAAAATATACTTCAGACAGTCAAATATCGCTGCACCTACAAGACTATAGGCAGCTCGGGACGGAGAAATAAAAGCTGCCACTACCTTTATAATGGACAGCGGGCTGCTATTACTTGTATAGTTCAGGTGATAATTGAGAGTATAACATCTATGTACTCCTACGACTACGTTTCATTACGACTCGACACACGTGTACTTCATATACCCACTTATATGTACATGTGTATGTGTGTGATGAGTCAGGAAGAAATGTGTTAATTTTATGCGGTGACAGCATATAAAAATATAAGTATAAAATGTGTTATATGTTTGTCCGTTAAGTGAATTTAATAGGAGTTGTGTACTATTCTTAAAATTTACATCTCTTTAACAAATAATGAGATGAAAAACTACAAAATCTACTGACTACAGAGCTAGGAAACACTCAACACTGGCTAAGCAGTGAAAGCCATTAACCCCAGCCCAGCCTTAAACTTGTGTAAACGAACGTAATTTTAACGTTGATTTTAAGGCATACATAACTCCCACTATATTCAATTTATGCACATAAAGGACTCATGTAAATACGTTATTGACTTACTATTTTAAAGTTATCACCACACAAGTTCAACACATTCCGTCATGATTTACTTTTTATACGTAAGTTTATGGATGTTGTCTAATTGCGTGTCAATATTTTCGGGAAACAAATCTTCACATCTACTGGAACAAAAAACGTTTTACAGAAATGGGTCTGAAAACCTGTATCAATAGTAAAAATCTCGCACGGTGTGCTATCAGAGCTACTTAAATGGATACTCACAATGTCATAAAGAGCAAAGAAATCAAAATTTTAAGTCTCCAAACAACTTGACCGATGCAGTTCTGACAAAACAAATTCTTCTCCAACCGTTCTCTACAAACAAGTGAGGCGCAAGGCCTCTTCGTCGTAGAACCTTCGTTTTGAATTTCTGCGCGCTTCGAACAAAGAGAGAAAAAAGGAAACGTTTTGCTCGAGTGAACATCATAAACGTAGCATTTAGCTATTGATTTCTCCGCTCGTAGCTATAAAAGAAATTGTCACGAGATTTAAAAGAAAAAAATCAATTTATATAATGTCAGTTCCCTGAAGAAATATAGCGACGACAAAAGAGAAATTTTGTTTGTATTTCTAAAGTGACGAGCATGTTGAAAAATCAATCCGAAATATGTGTTCTATAAATTGTCCTTTTGGAAAACTCTCGACACAATAACTTTTATGGATAGTTGCACGCATGACTTCGAAATATTGTTAACACATGCATTATTAGTTTACACACACTTCTCTTTTAATTTTTAAAAATATTAGGTACCTTTGAAAGTTTAATGAAAGTGATATTTTCCTATACCGTTAGACCTGCCTGGTTGTATCCAGACGTGTAAGTTAAGTTGTTTTTCCTCGTATAACCAGTTTCTTATGTGCAGATTCAAATACAGCTGCTTTTATCCTATTCGTGGGTTTAATACAACAAGGTAACTAGGTATTCGGAGATATCTACTTGTTAAATTAATAATTGGAGACCTAAATTCGAAACAACGGTAACTCCAAAATTAAGAAATAGTAACAAAATAATAATTTTTTTCGTGTGCATTTATATCTGACTTAAATATGTTACTAATTAAAATACAATATGTTCACTCCCATTACTATCATATTTCAGATAGAAATAGGTGCACACAGAAAGAAATTATATTTTTTGTTAATTCTTAAAGTTTGGAGTTGGCATGGTTTGTAATTCAGGTCTCCAATTGCTTTTATCATACACTTAGCTATTCGTATAAAATGCAAATTTTTGTTGTAACAATGCTCCTAATTAACACAATTATATATATATATATATATATATATATATATATATATATATATATATATAAACACACACACACACACACACACCTAACAACAGAAAGACTAATAAGTGTAGTGTAGACGTGTGCAGATTATAAACTTGGAAAAATTAAGTTACGAAGTTGTACGAAACACACAAGGGCGGTGGAATCAGTGGGTAAGAGAGGTCAATGACCCTCTGGTAATCTGCTGCAAGGGTCAGGTTCTCAGAAGGCGTACCACATAGACGCAGAATTAATTATAAAACAGTGGCTGTTTATCAGCACTTGTTCGCTTGAACATGTCACTCATTTACTTACATAATAACAAACTAAAAGCCCAAAAATCGTATTTATAGTAAACATATTTAATTTTTTAAATTGTAGAAGCATTGTTTACAGTCTGTGTTATTTTCATAGATAAAGGCATTGGTAAGTTTAGCGCAAAAATGGCCAAGCTTGATTTTTGTAATGGTTGTTTCAACTCTTTGTTTCCGATCTTACGTACAACAAAGTATGATAGGCGTAGCCTATATTACACGGTGAATAGTTTAACATAACTTTGATGGAATCGTTTTGTTAATTTGGCTCGTGGGATTGTACAAATCGAAATAAAAAATTACCTTACACGAATTTAGTTAATGAATCGCTCATTCATATTGTACAACTTTTCATGGCCAAATATACTAAAATAAAAGAGAAACAAGCATTAAAACAAAATTAAATGATTAAAAAATTGCGGCGGATGTTCTACTTTAAGTAACATTCATTCTACTACAGGAAAATGCTGTAGAGACTAAAGTTTTGAGTTTTATTTTGGGTAGCAGCTTTAATTCAAATAACTACAAGATAGCATTAGTTTTTGTAATTGGACTTGACTTATTTGACACCTCCTGGATGGCGGTCAGTAATTTATAAAGTCTCGTAGACGCAGTCACCCCTGTGTTATCTTGTAGCCAATGAGCAGATGCTGTAGCCTATGCTTGAGTACACACATATTATTGGAGGTTATCCTTAGGTAAGGAACCTGTGAATTTCCCCGGTCTCTACTGATAAGGTTTATTAGGAGAGTATAACACGCTCAGTCGGCTATCTTTAGTAGTAAGATTATTGAAAATATTGCGAGTTATCCTAATAAATTTTCAAAACTGCTTTGTTGAAATTCATGTTGTCTTCCTTCCTAGAAAATATTCGGTAGTCAGTCAACTCTCGCAGCACATGCAAGACTAAAGACATAATTATTCTAATATGTCATAAATGATCGTAGGTTTATTTTCTTTCCGATTGCAGTCACTATTCGAACGAAAGCAGCGTGCAGGCGAACTGAAAGATTCAGACAACAAACTTTATTACATTTTGCATATGTGTACCAAGTAAAATTGTGCATTTGGTAGACAGCTCAGTTATTTGCTACGAAATTTTGTTAGGAAACAGCGCTGACCGCATGCGGGCGTCACATCGCCCCTCTCTCTCAAACCACCCAGGGGCATCACGCAGAACTGCCTCTTCCCGCCTTCCTCTGCCATCATTTCAGGCAGACCGAGAGGCGGGCTGGCTGATACCGTATATATATATATATATATATATATATATATATATATATATATATATATATATATATTCAATGCTGATACTCTTAGAGGGATTGGTCCTTCTCAGCTCGGATTTATGCCATTCCGCAGAAATCAGGTAATAGAGAGGTTGTTTTAAGTTTTTCGCTTTGACGCGGCATAGTTTACGATTTATTTCTTTTTTTTTTTTTTTGGTCATCCGTAAGGCATGGTTTCTGTTACGTTTATGCCCTCTGTAATCTCTCACGTAAATAAAGCACTTTTTTCATGTCACCTGTTTCCTGTTACAAAATAGCGAAATTATTAAGGATGCAACTGTTTTAGAAAATTCAAACGTTAATATCTGTGCGGCCTGCTGTAATGTCAGAAATGTTGATAAATACACCCAAACAAACGTTTTTGAGAATAAAAGGAAACATTTGCAGGGGTAGGGAACAAAACCCATAAGTTTCCTTTGAAGAGCACGCACCTACCACATTATCGAGACTTGGCCCTACACTTGGAAATTTAATGGTCATCTTGCCTAATCGCTGAGCTGTGTGAATTATCTAGGCTGTGTCGTGGTCGAGTATAAATACAGATTGCATGCACGAGCAGACAGTAATTGTTTGTGGCTATTAGCCTGTGCGTGGAAGTGGCAGAGACGACATCGGCAGAGAAGTTTGGAGAAGACGGCGACGGTGGCGTCGGCAAGGATCGGCGCAGGTTCAGCATATAGAGTGATGGCAGTGCGTACAGCGGCGGAGCAGTAGGAGCGTGTTTGGAAGGTGCCTGTGTATGTTATATGCGTCGGGTGGACGTGCGAGGTTAGACTAGTGAAAACCCATATGCATGGTGTTTCACAGGTACTCAGGTGATCGGTGTGAAGCCCCAGCATTAGTGGTTTACGATCTCCTCCTTAAGGGGCCCGCCTCGTGGCACATGTGTTTGTGTGAGTGAGTTATGGTGCTAAGAACGACGTCGTATGGGCCATACAACGGTGCGTCGTCTCTACGCTTAAGGCGTCCAGTCTTCGCGAAAAAACAAATTTCCTATGGGACTTTAAGTGGTGACCCTATTGTTTTATTTACGAAATCACTTTACTAAAGTCCAATGCACTACCCTTAAGTGGTTTCACATGTATTCGGCTAGTAGCTATATTTTCCGCTATAGCAGACTGAAAACTCCGTTTTAACCCATTTTGACGTGCCCTGAAAGGGTATTTTTAATATGTGTGTTGTCTTGAAAGTACTTAAGGGCAGTCGTCTGAAGTGTGTGTTCTTTTCGTAGACAAACGGCGTGAATACACGTGTATTAGTTTCGGTGTAAAACTGTTTCTTCAAACACGCTGCAGTGTGATTTTGTGGCAACGAGGCGAGCGCCTTAAGAAAAGTCTTACCGGGTGAGTCCTTGGGTCACTGATCTTGTACGCCTTAATAGGAAAGGTCCACGAAGCGGTTTTGTAGATGTTGGATAGCCTCGCCCTCAGCAAGGTAGCTGGAGGTTTCCGTTGCTAGGTGAATAGGTTTTAACTACCTGACACCGCGATTGTAAGGAGCGTTATCTCCTTATGTCAGTGATATGCAACTACCCTGTCAGCTTATTGCTTTGGCTGAACGGCTATGGTGTTTCCTGGACTGGCTGGGAGGAGTGACGACCCTCCCGGTATAAAGATCTGTAAGATGTCTCCTGTTTAGCCATCGAGGCCGGGTACAGGAGGACGGTTCTGCGTACACCGGCGACAGCGATGGCGAACACGTGTGCATAGTGAGACTATCAGCCAGACGATTCGAAGGTGCGTATCTCCTTCTGTCGGGGGTATTCACCTACTATCGTCAGTTTTAATGCAGTTCTGCAGCTATAGTGAGCCGTGGCTGATAAAGAAAGACTGACCGGTTGACGTAACAAACTCCTGGTATACCTTCGGGCTTCGAAACATGAGGCCAGGTTCTGCCAAACAAGCCGGCTATATTCCGGAAAACTTGTACATAGTGAGAGTTCTGAAACGAAACTATTTAGGCGAAGAGTGATTTATGTAATCTGACGTCTGCTTTGTGCAAGAGGGACATACATTGTTTAACGGTTTACGTAGTGTTGGGAAGTTAGGTGGTAAAGATATAAACAGTAAATGTAATTTGCAATAGAAAAATATGTATAGAATTCAAATATGCAGAACAGTAAATTGTTGATTTGTAAGTATTTAATGTTGCTGTAAATGGTTGATTTAATAAGGTTAGTAATAGGTAGGAAAATCCAATTTAATTATTTTTATGTAATACTGTGTATCAATTCCCCCATTTAGATTGGACCTGGTTGTTCCCGGGACATTAAACTTGTAACGATATTAATTAGACATATAAAATAAAAATCTGAACATTTAATCAAATAATATTTCAGGATTGCTATACTTCAGTATGAAAATACGCATTACACTGCGGTGTTTTTCTACACTTGAAAATTCGCTGCCCACCTTACATAAGACATGAAGGTGTCATTGTTAAATTAGAATTATATGAAGTATTGGGCAAATATTTTTAACAAATGTAAGATTCAAAAGTGTTCAGTTTATTGTGAACCACTTACATGTTGTTCAGCGCAGCCTTGGTGATTACATCAATAAATATTTGTAATGTTACTGTACGGTAACAGACGTAAATGTTGTATTGCCATACGGTCAGAGACATTGGCCCGCTGGCCGTTTCAAACTAGGACTCTTGCTAGGATATAGTTCTTTGCATAGTAGTATTTAAGAAAAACTATATATATTTTGTGTATTCAAAAATTAATCCTTATACAGTACGGTATTACAAACGTCTTTTTGTAACACGTGTAGATGTGCTTGTTGAGAAAATAGTTAATAATATTGTGTTTGTTTTGGAACAAACCTCGGTCAAATAACGAATGGTGGTAAGATGACAGATTAGCCTATACTCACGGAGCGCGTAAACAGACGGAGAAATAAAAGCTGCCACTGCCTTTATAATGGACAGCGAGCTGCTATTGCTTGTATAGTCAGATGATAATTGAGAGCACAACATCTACATACTACAACGACTACGTTTAAATACTACTCGACGCACGTACTTTCACACATACACACACGCACCTAAGTTTATGTGTAAATATGTGTGCGTGTGTGTGTATGTGATGAGTCAGGAATAAGTGTGTTAATTTTATGCGATGACAGCATATAAAAATATAAGTAAAAATAAATATGTTTTTTGTTTGTCCGTTAAGTGAATTTAACAAATAATAAGATGAAAAACTACAAAATCTACTGATTACAGAGCTACGAAACACTAAACACTGGCTAAGCAGTGAAAGCCATTAACCCCTGCCCAGCCTTAAACTTGTGTAAACGAATGTAATTTTAACGTTGATTTTAAGGCATACATAACTCCCACTATATTCAATGTACGCACTCAAAGGACTCATGTAAATACATTATTGACTTACTACTTGAAAGTTATCACCACACAAATACAACACATTCCATCATGATTTACTTTTCATGCGTAAGTTTACGGATGTTGTCTAATTGCGGGTCAATATTTTCGGGAAACAAATTTTCACATCTATAGGAACAATAAACGTTATATAGAAATTGGTCCCGAAAACCTGTATTCATAGAAAAAATCTCGCACAGTGTGCTGTCAGAGCTACTTAAATGGATACTCACAATGTCATAGAGAGCAAAGAAATCAAAATTTGAAGTCTCCAAACAACTTGAACGATGCAGTTCTGACAAAACAAATTCTCGACCAACAAGTGAGGCCCAAGGCCTTTCTGTCGTAGAACCTTCGCTTTGAATTTCTGCGCGCTTCGAACAAAGAGAGAGAGAGAAAAAAAGGAAGCATTTTGCTCGAGTGAACATCATAAACGTCGCATTTAGCTATTGATTTCTCCGCTCGTAGCTATAAAAGAAATTGTCACGAGATTAAAAAGAAAGAAAAAATCAATTTATATGTCAGTTCCCTGACGAAATATAGCGACGACAAAAGAGAAATTCTGTTTGTATTTCTAAAGTGACGAGCATGTTGAAGAATCGATCAAAATTATGTGTTCTACAAATTGTCCTCTTCGAAAACTCTCAACACAATAACTTTGATGGAGAGCTGCACGCATGACGTCGAAATATTGTTAAAACATCCATTATTGGTTTACATATACTTCGCTTTAAATTTTGAAAAAAATTAGGAATCTTTGAAAGATTAAATGAAAGTGATATTTTCCGATACCGTTAGACCTGCTTGGGTGTATTCAGACGTATAAGTTAAGTTGTTTTTCCTCGTAACAAGTTTCTTGATTGCAGATTCAAAGACAGCTGCTTTTATCCTATTCCTGGGTTTAATACAACAAGGTAACTGGGTAGGTGGAGATATATACTTGTTACATTAATAATTTGGGATCTGAAATCGAAACCTTGCTATCTCCTAAATATGTTAAATGGAAATAATTAGTAATATCTTTTTCGTGTGTATTTATGTATGTCTTAAATGTCTTACTTATTAATATATAATATTTTTACTCCAATTAGTATCATACTTCGGAGAGAAACAAATTCACATAGTAAATAAACTATATTTTTTGTAAATTCTTAACTTTTGGAGTTAGTATGGTTTCGAATTCAGGTCCCCAATTAATTTTGCTTCGCATTCTATCGCGTTTTGGGTATCTGATAATTTATTCACTAATCACGAATTTAAAAAACCTTTTCGGCATTTTTAAAGATGTTTTACAATGGGGAAATTTTAACTGTTGAGTGATACGCGGCGACTTCGGAATTTTTACAAAGCCATAAACTTGTGGTAGTTACAGCAAGCATGACTAAATCAATAACAAATCGGAAATGGAAACTTCGATCTAAGTGGGTTGAGATACGATTGTTTGTATTTTATTTTAGTTTTTATTTACAGTAATTGTTTATTTTTTAGAGGGTTTATTAATGTCCCCCGGTTTCAAGCACCTTCAGGCTTAGTGAGGGATGGCTTACCAACTATCTAAACCTATAAGAAAATGACACAAACATCCATGCCTGTACCGGATTCAAATCCAGGACCTCTCGCACCGTAGACCGGCATGCTACCGACCACACTACGGAGGCCGGTAATTGTTTATATGAGACATAATTACTTTTAGTGCATGGCTGAGATAATTTTTTCTTCTAAAAATACAGCGTATTTTTAGTATTCAGACATCAGGCTCTTGAGACATTCTCCAAGTGAAATATTTGCGTAGTTTGAATGTTGTAAAAATCATTTGACAGGTAAATTTTGTGCATACCTCGTAGTGTTTTCTACGGCACCAGCCATTAACAGGGTTGGCACAGTTTTTGCCGCTGGGTGGAAAATACTGGTAAATTCCAGGTTAAAACCGTCCCGGAGTTTATTAGTTTTTGCCAGTATTTTCCACTTGGTACAAATATTTTTCCACAAATCATTGAATAACAAAAGTTGAAGTAATATATATAAACATATTTAATATTGCCTTATTACAACATAACTCTCAATACTT
>PNEQ01021036.1:0-52952 GCA_003012365.1 Medauroidea extradentata
CACCTATCAGGTGACTCTGTTTTTCCAGTATATGTAATACATTTATAATCTAACAAACATGAGAATGTAATTACATAGAAATAGTCAACAACTTGTATAGGATATCATTTAAAAACCAAACAACCAAAAAACTTACGCCAGTAGTCGCGCTGCACCTGCTGGGTGAAAACGCCTGCCACGGCCTTGAAGTGACTCCGTCGGTAACCATACACTGACTGACATGAGACACTTCAAAAGTTAGGAAGCTAGCAGAAGGGACGGCCCTCCCCTTCCCCCAGCCGAAAGAGGAGAACGAAAGTTTGAAAAGGATGCACCTGTCAGGTGCGCGCGCCTAACGGAAGGTTAAAGTAGAGTCAATTTCCTTATAGTTCTGCAACCGTTAATACAGTAACTACGTAGCTCCATAAAAATTGCTCCAGGAACTGTTAGAATAATCAGAAATGATTGATTAAAGTTTTATATAAAAGAGGAATGTGTGTAGTTTATTATAGTTTAAAATAAACCTCTGCAACATAGTTATTTTATGTATAAATAAATTAATAAGCAATGATAATTAATTTCTGACGTAAGAGTCAGTGGATTTCCAGTATTTCAAAGATACTACATAAAATACTTCAACAAACATATTTTTAATCTACTTTCTTTAACGCCTCAATTGTACCTGTACTGCAGTAGCAGAAATAATGAAGTGTGCCCTTAAACCAAGTAAATTGCCAGCTGTAGTAGCAGCAATAACGAAGTGCGCTTTTGATTGCAACATTTGCTGCAGCTGAGATATTTTTCAGATTCCATGCACCCCGACCCCCGTGTTTGCGGCGTATGAAGCATATTTTTGGGTGTCTTCTTGGATACGTTGCGTTGGTGAGAGAGAGAGAGAGAGAGAGAGAGAGAGAGAGAGAGGCAGGCACAAAATCGATGTAATGCTAAGGGTGCCGCTAACCGATGTATGTTATGTAGTATCACGTTTACGCGCAACGCGGGTGGGGGGTGGTTGTTGGACACCCCTCCCGAAAAAACGTGTAATATCACCATTTTACTTCCAATAATTGCGTAAATTTAACTGTTAGGAGGCGTCACAATTTTTTTTACGAGGAAAGGTTATGTAGCATCATTCTGCACCTTGAAATCCACATTCAGAGCGATACCGAGCTAGGTGGCGATGTAGAAACACAAACTATACTCGTGATCGAAAGGACCCGGGTTCGATTGCTGGTCCGGCTATCCTGAATTCAGGTGCACGTTGTTTTCCGGAATAACTCTGGTGGAACGTTACGATTGTTCGTATCTGACCACGGTCGTAGAAGAATAGGTCTGGACACTCGCCTGGAAACTTGACCCCTTTGTTTGGCTACAATTCACCAAATTACCGACAGTGTTGTGCGTCTTTAGCACTGCAATTAGGACGGTCGGCTCAAATTCCGCCCATTTCCCTCTGACTTTTTTTCAGTGTTTACGTTATAAAGATAGGCAATTTATAAAAACGTAATTTTTTATCAATTTATGAAATACTTCCTTTGCTCACAATCCTAAAACGTGGCTCCGGCAGTCTTTATTTACTTTATAATGTAAACACTGGAAAAAAGTGGGCGGAGTTTGAGTACGACCGACCTGATTGCAGCGCCAAAACAACATTATCGGTAACTTGACGAACTACAGCCAAACAACAAAGGGGTCAAGTTTCCAGGCGAGTGTCCAAACCTGTAGGCCTACATCAACGACCGTGCATCTGACCGTGCTCATGGTATCGTCTCAAACCACCTCGCTGTCGTAACAAAAATACTTTTTCTCATTGCATGTTATTACCGAAGGTAAGGTTAATTTTACTACAGGTGATAGCAACGATCTATATAGTAAACTTAGAGGGGCGGAAACAGCAATCTCCAAGGCTCTGAGGTGAAGCCCAATTGAACGTGGTATTTTGACCCTAGATAAAATGGCGGACTCTTATATCCGGTCTAGAGACGAGCGCGATTATGCTAATTTAAACATTATTACAGTATAATATATTACAATAATTATTGGCATTTTTCCTGTGTTTAGTGGGAATATAGTAGAGCTATAAAGTAACGGATTTTATGCGAATATATGACGGATTTTCAACATAATGTTGGCCACACTGCTGTTCGCCATGTTTACTTGGGTCCAAACAGCCGTTCAATTAGGCTTCACTTTGGAAGCATTTCCGCCCCTCTATGTTAACTATATAGCTCGTTGGGATAGAAAGATCAATGTTAAAAGTTTGTCACGGGAAATATTTCTGCCGCTTGAGCGCTGGTGTCGGTAGTGCACCAAATTGACCAATCACAGAACTTTCCTAAATTTTAAGTTAAATAAAGTTAATAATTTAAAATGCGACATTGGTTTCTTTTAACTTTAAAATTAAATTAAATGACTCATATAATTTCCAAGTTTATTTGAATTTCGTTTAACTACGGTTTCGTATTTATGTGGTACATTAGCGACTGAAGCGAAACTAGTGGCAGAAATTTTCCCTGTGCCAAGCTCTTCCAGAAAAAAAGTGTATTTTCTTTGTAACCTGTAGTAGAATTAACCTTACCGAAGGAAAATATTTGTAGATCGAAAATGCAGGTGATATTCTTGTTGTTGACGCTTCTTTGGTGCTCGCTAAAAACTGGGTTTGTGTGACGTTTACTGTATGGTCTGGAAGAAAAAGGCATTGAGACAAAATTTAGTTAACTTCTTTTTTAAACTGTGTCCACGGTTGGCGGGAACAGAGCTGCAGACGTACATCTCGTTGTGAAGTAAGTGTTAGTGTGGATCAGCGGCGGAATTCATGGGCGAGAGAAACGGTGTCATCCCAAAAAAAAAAAAAACGCCGAACATTGATAAAACAGCCTGCGTTGCCTACAGGCGAAAATCAGGAACAACCCCCACCGGGAATCGAACCCGTATCACCGTGTTGGGAAGCCAGCGGTCTGAGTACTACGCCACTGCGACATTTTCCGTTTATTTCATTTTGTATTGTGTAAGTATTAATCTGATTGTTACCATTATTGCGTTCAGAAAGAAAGATTACTTGAGATTTCCCGTCATTATTTAATCAATGAAAGTTAAAATACTAAGAAGAAAAAACTGTGCTTTTTTCTTTTCGCGTCACTGATCTACACATGATTATATATTACCTTCCGTTGCGAAGCGAATAAATTACAATTGTGTGTGTTTTTTTTTCTTTCGGAGATGGCGAATTGTGATTTAATGTCGTCATTAAGTTCTACAAAATAGGATGGTTAAAAGTTATTACGCCTGGGGCAAATTAACTCCTGCCGTAAATGCGAGCAAGAAGAATGTGTTGGCGAACTGGCCCGACCCTGGTGAATCAGCTGTAAGACAGCTTTCTTCAGAACAACACGAGGCGCGTGGTAAAACAGCGAGTCACTCTAGTTAAAGATGCGGACACTCGTCATCAAGGAAGACTTCCATTAATGTCATATGCCAAATATAATACTCTTAAGTGGTAAAATTAGACAATAACGAAAGATATTTTTGGGCAGTGTTAAAAAGCCACTGGTCTTACATAGACGTCATTTTAAGTGGGCCAAAAGAGCGTGGTACGTAATGTGCCCCTTTGTTACCATTTCGATATTAAGTAATTGTTAATACTGACTTTCGCAAGTTCAGTTATTGGCAGCGTCAAAATAAATTTTTATCTTTAGGGTCATAATTCTACTGTAAATAGCATAAATACCCAGCCGAAAAGCCTCTGTCTAATAAGAGGGATGTGAAACGACTCAGCGTATTCGTTTTGAATAATTAGTTACTGAAACAAAACAGCATGCATCGTATTCAGTTAAAGTACCGGCAGTATATTGCATATTTAGCAAATAACAGTCAAATAACTTATTATATGAGATCTTAAGTAGATGCATGGACGTATTTGAAACACCTGTTTGGATAATATCGTCATGATTACTAAGAACAGTTCACCGATTTACCTTGTTCAAGGTTGTCGGGTTCGTTTTTAAATCCAGTTCAGGCCAAATATATTTAATCAAAGTGCAGTTTTAGGCCGAGTGACTGGATTTAGTTGATTGGGCATATTCCATTGCCCAAGCAACTAAATCAAGTCATGCACACCCATTGCACAGTTCCTTCGAAGATCATATTTAGGGCAAGTGTTTTTGGCAAACTGACTTTTAGGGCAAGTGGCCTTTACGCTAAGTGACGTTTGAGCCAAATTTATTTTATGCCACGTAACTTTGTGTGAATGATGTTTAGGGCAAGTGACATTTAGTCCAAATGCAGGTTTGGCCAAGTGCAATTTAGGCAAAGTGAATTCCAGATAGCGTAATGTTTTGCTGAGTAACTATACGAACACTTAGTTTTGGCCATATAAATAACTTTTAGGCGAAATTTATTTTAGAGGAAGTGACGCGCTCTGAATGTTCCCCGTACGTCCACCAAATGCTGTACGCCATCTTGTATCCCAGTTACTGTCTGCGACATTGTAGGTGTGATAGTGTGGTCCTTCCCACTCTCTGAAAAAGTATAGTCCGTCTCAAGTAAGAATTCCAGTTTTTGTCAGTTGAGTTGGCGTTTTCTTATAGAGTTGTTTCCAAGGAATAAGCAATGTTTTCCTCTGGCTTAAGGTTTTTTTTTTTTTGCACAAACATCCTCAGCTGGCTCTCAAGCTGTGTCACTCATCAAAATTAACAGTAATTTTCTGTAGAAATTCGTACACATGATAGTCTTCAGAACTGTCAAAAAATTGAATTCTTGTTTGAAACAGACTATAAAACGTATTTGCCATTTTGATCCGTTTAGTACTGCTGTGTTAATTTCTCCATGTCGTCGTTAATTCTTGCACACAACGGGAGCCGATTAAATATCGCTATATTGTGGGCGCAACGCAAGATTTGCAGCTGCGTTGCATCTGGTTGCGCTGTATTAGAACTAAATACGCACACACACACACACACACACACACACAAGTGCAAGAGGTCACGTGGTGGTTGTAAATATGCGCCTATCAAATACTTCGGTGCAAGTATATTTGCTTTGCTCGTGCACGCACAGCTAGAAATCGTGGGGGTGTTTTCAGTTCCAACTGTGACTAGAAATGACTAAAGTGCTCGGGAGCAGACCCGGTGTGTCCGTTAGGGATTAGACAGGCCCCAACTCAAACCAAGAGACGGCTGAGCTGAGGATCGAAGGGCCGTATCTATAAACGGCTTTCGAAAGCGATGTTAGCAGACATTCACCTGGCAGCTTGCTAACTACTCGCATCCTATAAACGACTTTCGGGAGTTTGCCACATCCTCTTTAAGTGTAAACATGGCAACATAGCACCACTTTTCTTCCATTGGATAGTACGCAGAATGAATATAGGAATGCACCCTGCAATTTTCGATCGTTTTTTCTGACATTTCACGTTTGTTGTTCATATCTGAGATGATGTTATTGTCTTTGGATTTAGGTTAGGTACGTAAAAGTAATTTTTTTGTGAAGGTTAAATACGTTTAAAGTAGTATTTGTGAGGGATTTTTTTTCCAGTGAGCATAATATTGTGTTTGCTTGGAGAACAGTATGGATTTCACAAATGCTTAAACCAATGTTTGTATTATGCAATAAATAAATACATAAAACGGAAAATAAAAAAAAAACAACTATAACTGAACTCGTAAAGTGTAAAACTATAAGCATGCGTTGGCCTTTGCAATTTATATTATCTAAAAATAAAATTTTAGGGTAGCCGCTTAAAGTCCCATAGGGAAAAGACTACAAGGAAAACCTTGCACGCCAGTTTGGAGCGCCGCGAATATAGACAATATACTTCTCGTCGAGCGTGGTACTCTGGCTCTTATCGCTCTACTCTTCCCATGAGTAAAACGCGGAAATTTGAAACCGGTACACACTCCTCTTAAGTATCGAAAATAATACATCTTTACATATATTTACGTTTTGTCTTAGAAATTAAACCCTATATAAATCAGAAAGAGCATCACTGTTAAAACATTTCAGTAAATTCACGGAAATATATACAGAAATGTTCACTATACGGAAGTGGTTTACGTAATTTTTTGTTTACGAAAGTTTGTTTGTATTGCCAGTTTACGGAATGCTTGACCTAACTTTCCATAAATTCACGAAAATATGTTCCTACAATTTTGAGTCATATTTATTTTAATTTCTTA
Organism: Medauroidea extradentata; assembly: GCA_003012365.1. Taxonomy (NCBI): domain Eukaryota; kingdom Metazoa; phylum Arthropoda; class Insecta; order Phasmatodea; family Phasmatidae; genus Medauroidea; species Medauroidea extradentata. Next base: position 6,153 of record PNEQ01021036.1, read on the forward strand.
AAATAATGCTGGTATTAATGATCACTACGACTCCTAGAATTAATGTGCATGCACATTGGTGCGAAACGAAAAGACGACAAGACAAGCTACGATAATAGAAGCGAATCGCTGCTTCTTGATTGTTCACGCTTTTCCGGGAAGAAAAGAGAAGGACTCGTATCGCACTTGGGCAAAGGGTCGAACAGTCTCGTAAGTGGCCGAAGTATTCCGAGGTGGCCACATCGTTGCCCCTGCAACCTCCCACTACGTCGAATAGAAGCGAGGCGGCGCCTTCCAAACTATTCGCGCCGCCACACACATCTTCTATTTCTCCTCGCTTCACCTATCCTGCAGTGGGCGGCCACACATGTCACTACAGGGAACGTATCTCAGCTGAAAAATAAATCGCATCTCTTCTCTGCGTTTCGGGCCAGTGGGCATGCACCTTTAAAGTTATGTATTCGTAAAGAGTAAAATCTTTTTCTCAGAATTGTACTGGTGAAGTTCTGTAAAAATACCACGTCAAAAAAAGTTTGTTTCTTATAAAGTTAGCCTCATACCAATGAATGGAAGTCGCTAGTTGAGTATCTTGTCGCTGCGGTATGGTTAGAGTGTCTGCCAAGTGATATAGAGCCACAATGTTATGGCGAAAAGATTTGTACCCCATTTTGTTTCAATGCCTTATGTGCACATCTGCAGCTTTGCGTCATGGTTATTGGCAGCGTGTCTTTGCTCTACGAATTTGTTATTATGTAACGAATACAGCAAACATTAACGTCACACCATGTCTATTCAATGCATTTGTGGACCTGCCACATGTGTTATGTGATTCCACACCTGCTTACATTGAGCGTGATGTGTGTCGCTTCCATGCCAGGTGCATAAATTGCAACCATTATGCACATACCTCGCGAATGGCAACGTTTAGAGGAGTGACACACGACAATTTACTTATGCATAGTTATAGCGTGCTGACGAATAATCCATAACCAATTAGGTTTCAGCATCATGAAAGTTTATGTAACATCAGTGTTGCAACCCTTATTTGTTTTACTATGTTAACTTGTGATGGCAGCGACGGGAATCGCAGAGGTTGTACATAATCGTCCAATTACACATAGTCGTACATGCCACTGTTCCATGTCAAATACGTTCTGCAATGTTGACAGTAAACATAGGTTTAGACTTACACTTTAAGGTGGCCCACCACCTTACGAAACCTCGTATACAATACGTTGCACGTATGCTTTGTTTTAATTTTTAATAAGGAATATGCGGGTTGAGTTTGTTGGTGATTTTCAGACCAATACGAATGTTTTACATTTAATTAATTAAATAAAACGTGTACGTGATATGAGACGAGGCTTTTGAGAAATTACCCCCTTAACTCAATTTTATAACACAGATAGCACCCACTGTAATATGAAGGTGTAAAGTGTCGTGTACGTTGGTAAATAACAGTAATGCAGTGTCCGTCTTTCATCATAGTTACACGTCCCGTGTGTAGTGGATTGCCTACCTGACAGGCCATGCTCTATCTGTTTTGAATAATGTCACCACGGATTTCTTTCAAACGATTCACCTGAGAGTTTTACGGCGAAGACGACCTTTTTTGTTCATTTTAACGTGCTGATTAATAAATACATAAAATAAATCTCTTACGAGTGTTTGATAATAAGTTTCATGCAAACGCAGTGTGGCAACCCCCATTTCCACAATAAAGGGGTTTGATATTCCCAACTACATTTCCCGAGGTGAATGAGCTCCATTATACAAAACACCATTCACCTATTTGTCGCTTAGCACTATTAGTTTCTAAAATATTTTATTTAAATAATTTCACAATCCGACTTTTGGGGGCGCACAGCTCCCTTGATAATACATTTCGGGAAAAGTGGTTCTTACATTTTCGTCTTATTTTTTCCTATGTAATCACCTGTTAGCGTTTGTCGGTGTTTTTCAGACTCCTCTTGTGTGTGTATGTATATATACACACACACATATATATATATATATATATATATATATATATATATATATATATATATATACATACATATATATATATATATATGAGAGAGAGAGAGACAGACAGACAGAGACAGACGGAGAGGAGAGAGAGAGAGAGTGCTAGCACAAAGCGCAAAGTAGGTTGCGTACACCGATGCGATGGTTTCGGAACGGAAAGTTCGGGCGACTCCATTAGCGCTGTTGGACGAAGCTGAGGGCTTATCGTCTGACCAGCATAACAACTCGGTGCAGAGTGTAGGACTGGATTTATTCCCGTCCGGCCGGCACGAGGATGACTCTGTGCTGCGATAGCGCCGGTCTAATTTATCGTCTAATTAAACACAGCCTTTAGAATCTCCCGGCGTGTGCCGATGTTATGGTAGGCGGCCGGGATGAGATATGTCGAGACGTTGTTGCTCGCCCCCAGCAGACATCTCTCCTCTTAGCGCCCACATTGTGTATGGCTTCCAGCTAGAAGAGATAAATAACTATATTCACGCGTGTTAAATGTTTCATACCAGGTTGTTTAAAAGGCCCTAACCCCAAGGATGATGAAGCTAATAACGATAATATTATTTACTTTATTTTTAATTAACAGCGAAGTGTTAAAGTAACTAAAAACATTAATTAATAAAGTATAAGAATACACGTTTTCTACACACAAATTTCAGTCCGACATTATTTTTTCATAATTTTTTCAGCTTCTTTGTTATTTTCTACTTTACGTTATCTACGCAAAATCCGGTAATGTTTATATTTGACGCTTTACGTGTGTTTACTGTTGGCAGAAAGCTCTGTGTTCTGTGACGGTCAAAGTAAACGAAAAATTGAATCCCAAAGGAGTTCAGTCAGTTGCAACGACGAGACATGAACATTTACTTACCCCACAAAATATAAATGTCTCATCTTGGTCTCCCACAAGTTTCAAACTTGAAGACGGGACTGTAGTTCAGTTTCCGAAACGTTGTGTTTTTCTTCAGCTGAATCTTGTGTTGTCACAGAGTTTTTCTTGGTCTGTCAAAATGGTTTTGTCTACTTGCTTTGTGTATACTGTCAGTTTTTAACCCCCTACGCAAATATAAGGGTGTTATAAGTTTGACGCGTCTGTGTGTGTATATATCTGTGTATCTGTCTGTGGCTTTGTAACTCCTAAACGAATAGACCTATTTTTATGCGTTTTTTTTTTGTTTGAAAGCTGACTTGATCGAGTGTGTTCTTAGCTACGATTCAAGGAAATATTTTCAGCCGTTTAAAGATCAACAGCTCTTTTCTAGTTTTTTTTTTTTTTTTTTTGTGAATGTGAGCAATTCTGCTGGTCTGATCGATTTGAAATTTAGTATCCTGTGAGTCGGGTTTTTTTCCTGTAAAATTCTGTCTATCTTTTGTATTGGGCAGTAACAACCATAGAGTAAGCAAGGTATACCAGAGTTACAACAGCAATGTTCACTCAGAGACGCTTTTTATTTTGCCCTCTCCACGCGCAACAACTCAACAAAAATAAAAATTTTACTTCACCAACTACCCAGTTGGCATCAATGCGTGACACTAGCACCATATTTTTGAGTATAAAGTAAGTAGTTCTGCAGTGGCTTATACTAGATTTTATCATATAAAAGTAAAAAAATGAATAAATGAATTGATGAATTTTTTATTAGACAGTTTGATAATGTAATTTTCTAACATCATCTATGGCTAAATAATTCTTCCAAGACTATCAGTAATAAAACATTTTTGCAGCAATAAACAGCACGAAACTTAACTGCAGCATTTAGGAATACCTAGAGATTTTTGCCATTCAAGCTAGAGAATTCGTAAATTATAGTCAACCGATGGGATTTTATTTTTGTGGTTCGTTTTTTGTCACACAGGTTTTTTCTCAACAAAACTTATAAATGTGGCTTTGATGATTTATCGTGAAAATGTCTTATGCCGTCATACCTGTGTAAACCCTGCAGTTGTAAAGTACGTGATCGTATTGCAACTGCCCGACATGAACGACACAACTTAGTTGTCTATAGGCACATGCGTCAAATAATATTTTACACTAGCAGAATTTTAATTGGCTCTGTTAAACAGAGTAACAGTTTCACGTACAGACGACAGCCAGTAGTGTAAGCAAAGTTTCCAACATACTTGACTTTCGTTGAAACCTAGCAAACAGACGAGATTTTCCCGCAGTAGATCTCCGTCTCTAGCAATGATGTCTGTCCACAAACCCATTTATTTTTTGAAATGTGTGTTCTTTAGGCGGTTCGGGATAAAGTTATCACTCAAAAAAGCCCTGCTAAAGTATTATTTTCAGATAATTCGCATCTTGCGCGCGTTATGGCAAATGACAGGACACGTCACTTACTGTCTGCGCGTGTAAAATAAATTGCACAGTCGCTAGGAAAGTATATAGTTTGGCAAAAAAAATAATTCATTACATAAAATACAAGTATGTCGATTTGGGTTTATTTTGTTTCAATAGTGTTGTATTAAAATAGTAAAATACACGAAAATCGATTGGGTAATTTCACTGCCAACCGTATAAGTGGCAAGAGAAATATAATTAACCTTGAATTATATGCAGTAACGGCTAGTGATATTTTTTAAAGGGTACAGTTTTGGTGCTCACTTTATCACGAATGACCTAGTAGAGACATGCAAAATTCGCGTTATTTTTTGCCACCAGGCTAGGCTCCAAATGGTTATATACTCGTCCAACTTCCCCTATAGGTAGGGACTGGAAAATTTCGCGAATTCTAACACCTGCAGGCTACAGTCTATTGTACTATGCATACCCAAGTCCCGACTATTAGTCAGCTAGCTGCTACTCAGTGGTACAGCAGACAATCAACGAATAGACGAAGCTTGAGTATGCATAGAACAATAGTTTCTAGCATACAGGTAATTGAATTCGCGAAATTTTCCAGTCCCTACCTATTGGTAAAAAATGCCGTGGTCTGCCGGGTAAAATGCATCTGTCCAATAACTAGGGCTAGGAAAAATTCGCGAGTTCAATGACCTGCATGCTAGAATCCAATGTCCTATGTATACCCAAGCCCTGTCTATTCGTTCATTGTCTGCTGTCTGAATGAGTAGCAGGTAATGGACAAATGGGAGGGCTACAGTATACACAGGATAATGGATTCTAGCCTGTTCGTCGTTGAACTCGCGAAATATTCATAGCCCTGCCAATAATTAAAAGTTGCACGTTTGAGCGACCAACCTGCTGTAAAGCTGTCACAGACGTTGCTGACATCACATAGAGGCTACGCCCAGTGTTATCTCATACCGTAATCCTGTATATATAGGACTGCTAAGTCTAGTCTCTTACCAAATAACTACGCGAATTTTGCAGGTCCTTACCTATAAGGAGATTACACTACAGGTCGGCCCCACGCATTTTTCCGTCTCTATGGGTAGTCACTGCTAGGGATCTGAAAAATTCGGGTTTTTTTTAGACACAAGCTAGAATTCTAGCGACTGTACGTCCGCGTGCCTTGAACAATTGGTCCTTGACTTATTTGACACATCGTCTAAGTCGCTGAGCCAATAATAACAATGTAACTATACGAAGGTCCATCTCACTGTGTCAGCGAGCAGCCAATGAACAGCTGATGTCTAATTGAGTGCCCATATATCCTTGGAGGCTAGCCTACATGTCAGTGAATTCGCGAATTTTTCCTGTCTCTAGCCATTGCTTAGCACCGCACGCCTCTACCACAGAAGATTTTTAGAAATACAGAAGTTAAATAGCTGGCAGGACGCAAACTTAGTCACACACGCCAGCAGAATGGCTATGCTGACCAGCAAAATAGCGAAATCGCCTACCGCTAATCAGCGTAAGCGACTGCCCTGTTAGGCGGCAGCCAGGCCAATAGGAAACCTGCCGTAACATGCAGGAGCCAAACAGACATTTTATTGGTATGAACAGCGTCGGGCAGCCAATAAGTGGCGAAGTTCGCCCGTATCAAATGAGACGTCACGTCATTTCACGTCTGTATTACTATTTAGTCTGCGCTCTACGCTATACGCAACTCGTGAACAGTCTATACCTAAGCTAAGGTTAATTCTACTACAGGTTAGAAAGATCAATGTTAAAAGTTTGTAACAGGGACAATTTCTGCCGCTTGAGCGCTGGTATCGGTAATGGGTGCAAACTGACCAATCACAGAGCTTTCCTGAATTTTATGTTATATAAAGTTTAAGTTTAAAATGCGAAATTTGTTTACATTCACTTTAAAATTAAGTTAAGTGACTTAGGTCATTTAAAACCCTATTTAATTTTAATTTTACTACAGTTTCGCATTTTCTTAGTCCCTTAGCGATAACAGCGAAACTAGCGGCAGAAATGTTCCCTGGTCCAAACTCTCCCATACGAAAACACACTTTCTTTCTATCCTGTAGTAGAATTAACCTTACCTGAGCTCGCGAAATAAAATGAAGCGTAGAAGAGGGATGTGAGGCCTGCCTATTTTGAAAGAGACTCGTTGGTTATTTGTCTCTCCAGTGACGTTGACTGCCTGCTGTGTATCCATCTGCCCGCAGCAGTGCGCTGTCTTATGCTCTCAGTGTAAATATTGATACCGTCTGCGTCTGCTACCTCGCAGTTCGTCGCTAGCGCCTGAAGGAAGGTTGTACTAGAGTTTAGCGAGAGTCTACATGTATGCTCCGCACACGAGAGAAAATGTACACTGCAATTTTCATCATCTTTTTGTGTTTATACAAGGTATATATGTGTATACATGTATATATACAAACATACATACGTACACACACGTGCATACCGCACGTACAGTACATACAGTACGTACATACGTACTATTTGAGATATAAATTGACTTAATTTTGTTCTTACATTTTTTTCGTATCATAATTTTTGCATAATGGCTAGAACCACGATTTTGTCGCCGAAAGATTTTTGCAACACTTTGATTCAGTGTCTTACGTGCTAATCGTCAGCTGTGCTTCATGGTTATTGGCAGAATATCTTTGTTCAGATACATTACTCATTTCACTTCACCAACCAGAGTTAGACAATTGAGGAGCATTTTTACAAAACTAAATATCTCCAAAAAAATGTAACTTTATTACAGGAGAGAGGAAAAATATGTATCCTCTAAACGGTAAAAAAATTAATAAATAAAAGTTAAAAGTAGGATACCCAGTCAGAGCAACAATGAGGTACCAAAAATGCACTGTTTTAGATATGGCACATTGAGTTTTGACAAAGAATGGAAATAATACATTTTGAAAAATAAAAGGGTTTTGGATATATGAGTAGACCAGCAGGCCAGCAAATGTTTGAAGGTTGATAACTATGTATGTGTAGATTACAATGCTGCTATCTCTTGCGACAGAATGACAGTAATGTATATGGTGAGTGAGACATTCAAATACAAAAATGTATTGATCTATTCAGTTTTTAAAATAAAAACATTGCAATGTATATTATAACCGAGATTTATATTGGCTTTTAATGAGAAAATGTGGATTTATTCAGAATTGTTACCAAAATACATTTTTCAATAGCTTTCCCAATTTTAAATATTTACTTTCGATCAAAACCCATTCCACCATCCTATTTAGTAGAAGTGGTTTATGCAGATTTGGTCGTAAACAAAATTTTCAATTTTTTGGAGATACTGAGTTTTGAAAAATTGCTCCTCAGTTGTGACATCATACGTTTGTGATTTGCCAATAGAAACCCAAGAGTAGTGAATGTTTAAGCATTCAATCACTGGCCATTAAACAGAGCTGTAGATGTGTACATAAGACATTAAAACCAAATGATGCAACACATTTTTCGCCGTGTAATTGTAAACGCGTGGCTCTAATAATAGTTTGTTAAAATGAAAATGTTGCTTGTGACTGTTTTAAGAGCCCAATACAGCTGGCGCATGAACATTGCTGCAGCGTGTTTGGGGAAATTTTCTTAAATGTACTCCATTTCATATATGTTTGGATAAATCTGACAGCAACTTATGGGCAATAATTTGTAATATTTCATTATTTGTGTCACGACACAAGACAAACTTTGCAGTACAAATGCTGAAATAGACATCTCAGGTTCATTTCAGAGCTAAAAATCCCTTGCATTGAACAACAAATCACTAAATCTGAAAATTATTGTCCATAAGTTGCTGTCAAATTTATCCAAGTTTATATGAAACAGAGTATAGCTACAAACGTGCGTTTGATATATTTATCTACGAAATGAATACACATTTAAAACTATGTTTCTTTATTTTAGTTTTCTTGATATGGTGCTTAGAAACATTATTTCGGTGGACCTCAAAACGGCTGAAAACGGCTTTTTTTTTACACTGTTGTTACGTTAAGAAATACCAACCATGATCGTAAAGCAAAACCAGAGAAGCACGGGCTGAACTTTACTACGCACGTTCCATAAATAAAAAATAGGGTCGTCGCTTAAAATACCACAGGAAATAGCCAACGTATAGTTCTGGTAGCCCCTTGTTCTATAAACTGTGCTTCCGATACCTTTATATTACTATAACCCGGTAGAGCTTTCTATCAGAAACCAAGCCAAGCACGTTATGTCGTGTACGTCAAAATCTTTAAGGTTATAATAAATAAATAAAAGTTACTGTTTTTATTACACATTGAATTTTTTTTGACAAATTAACATTATTGAAAACGCTGAAATTTACAGAAAATTCTAATCTTGAAGTGTGTATTACATATTTGAACTTCTAAGCACCAAAAGCAAGTTCCCTGACTTATTGAGGTTTTCCCTGACCACTTTCAACTTCCCTGAATGTTTCAGGTTATGCTTTGTTTGCGCCCCGCGCATAAATTCGACGCGGTTGTTGACGCAATAGTCAGTTTCCACCTCAAACGCGGCATCTATATAGGGTTCTTAAGTACGAATATAAAACCAACTGACTTAAAAAATGGAATAATTCACAATTAATAATGAAGTTGTAGGCTACGGGTTTTCCTAAATAAAATTACAAAATAAAATTGTATTTTTACAGAAGTTATTGAATTTTTGAAGTTTTCGTTTTAAATTTCAGTATTTTTAAATACAAAAAATTTTTATTTTATATTTTTTTTTGTACCACACCTTGTAGCCCACAACAGCGTTATTCAATGTAAATTTGTTTCAGTTTGGTACAGCAGCTGGTTTTAGTGTCGTACTTAAAACCGTGACGTGCAAAGGTTTGACTTTGACAAGCGACTATGCGAAAACCTATGATAGATAAAAACTTTCTTTAGAGCAAACATTAGTCACAATTGGTCTTTTAAAAAACATCAGATTCAAGTAAAAAAATAAAAACGTAATGATGAGAATTGCTATCTACCGTGTCCTTAACATTCATTGCAGTTTACTAACCTAACAAAATCATCTTGCGGTTGAGCACACATATTTTATTTTATTTTTTTATTTTGTTAAACTAACGAAGTGACGAATGTTAACTAGCACAGGGAACGGGTAGAGGAGGGAATGGACAGGACAGTATGCTGTGTAGTACGAGCCTCCAATCAGCTTGTGTCGGCGCGGCGGTGGTGACTAGCAGTAGCCGCCCTCGCGCGGTCCAGTTGCGGGCCGACACCACTTCCCGTCCTCCCGAAGACTTCCAGGCAGCGCGACCGGCGGAAGAGAAGGGCGAGGAAACGGAAGAAAGAGAGAGAGAGATGGCGTGCTGTACTCCGCTCATCTCCGGTGGCGAGTCTCTCTCGGACTTGATCTCGGGACGCGGTGCGGGCTGCCGGCGCGTGTAGGCCGTCCGTCGAAGGCCTCGCTTACCGTGGCGACCTTCCTCTGTGACGGGAAGAATTTGTCTTTCGTCGCATATCAGAAAGCATCGTTCCTCTGGAGCAATTTATAACTGTCTACGAGTCCCACTGGGACAGTGGTCGCCTTAGGAACAACTCATATAACGACAAGGTAAAAGGAACGTGAGTCATTGCATAGAGGCAAATTGATCTTCGAAGGTGCAGATCTACCGGGAAAACGGCGTATTTAAGAAATTATTTTATTTACTATTGAGGCTTATCGTACTCGATACGCAGACAGATTGCCGTCCCTAAAGAAATTAATGGGTTAGGTACTTGGAGGAACCCTTGTGGAGTCTTCATGTCCGTGCGTGATTGTCGTTAGTATTGTCGACAAGACCCTGGAAGCGGCGTCTTCAGCGGAGGTGCTCCTGGTTCAACCCTCGCGATCTTCGTCGCCGCGGTGTCACGTGGGGTGGGTTCAACGAACCGGCGAGCAGCTGCACCAGGGCGGCGGTGGCAAGGCGCGGTGCCCGCCCGTTGTTATGCTAATTGGCCGGCCGGGCGTCTCGCAGGAACGCGACGACGTAGGAGTCGGCGACATGGTAATGAGGCCGGCGCGTGGACAATGGGCCCGGGGTCGCCGCTGATGCAAGCGGTCCTGCCCGCGTGGATGCGCCCCTGCCGAGCTTTGCTGCTCGTCGTCGTAGTCGGGACGTCGCGGGAAGTGTCGTGTCGGGTCGGGTACAACTAGTTGCACGCTGGATGAAGACGCTTCCATCACCATGTACCCCGTCACGGACTGCCTCGCCCTAGGTAAGATGTCAGCCCCTCTCCCCCTCCAACCCCTTCCTTTGTAACAGTTGTGCTGAGAACCCTCCCTGTAATGCTTCATTGCCCATGTCTATAAAGATAATGGCTTATCGCGGGAAAACTGGTCTCATTTGCTGGGTTCCAACGCACGTCGTTCGTCTTACCAGAAGATTACTGGCTATCGCTAGGGTCCGGTAGTTTTTGCGAAAAAATTTTTGCCCCACTTTGTTTCAGTGCCTTATGTGCACACCTGCAGCTCAACTTCATTGCTATTGACAGAGTGTTTTTGTGCAGAGCCGTTATTAATTTGACAGTGCCAATCAGTACACGGATAACTGCCACACATCACGTCTGCGATTTGTGGGTTTAACCTTCACACGCTGGGTGTTGCGGCATCCAATCACTGACCACAAAGCAGAGTTGCAGGTGCGCACGTAAGGCACTGAAACAAAGTTCTGTAAAAATCTTTTCGCGAAAACTACCGGGCCCTAGCTATCGCTTGTACGTGAAGCTGTTGCCTTATTTGACTGAACGCATTAAAATCCGCTTTTGTAATATTGGATACCTGTTAATCGTCTACAGACAGATACGTTGTATCAGACTTATTTCATCTAATAATATGTGTTGCAATTAACTACAGCGTCTTCAAGAGTATGTTGGCACGAAACATTTTTTTCCCCACGATATACCATTATTATAGATGATGGTTTATTGCGGGAAAACTTGACTGTTTGCTGGGTTTCAACACACGTTCAGCTTAACAAAAGATTACTGGCTTTCGTTTTATATGTGGAGCTGTTACCCTATTTGACTGAGCCAGTAAGAATCCTGCTACTGTAATACCTGATGCCGATTATTGGTCTGTAGACAGCTACGTTGCGTTAGTGTTTTCAAGGCTATGTTGGCACAAACATTTTTCGCGATATACCATCATCTCTAACCATTATCTCTACCCAGGTCGTGTTGCCTCGCGCAGGAACAATGTCGGTTCGAGTCCGACCTCCGACGTTACTCATCAAGATCTATGGAGATGATGATTAGGACCACGAACTTTTCGCAAAAAGCATTTTGCCCCAGTTTGTTTGAACGCCTTGCGTGCACATCTGCAGTTCTGCTTCGTGTTTGTTAGCAGCGTGTCTTTGTGAAGTGACGTCTCTCATTTGTCTGTGTCAATCAGAATAAGCCCACACAACATGTTAGCTTACTGCAAGTCTTGCATTTTACTTGCAGTTATAAACTTGCTTAGGTAGGCTTACTGCGAGCCTTGCATTTGACTTAAGCTTGTATGCTGGCATACCAGGCTTTCTGCAAAATAATTTTTTAGCTTGCAGGCTTGCTTTCTGCAAGTGTATTTAAGAAAAATGCTTGCAGTTAAATTTCTTGTAAACTTGTGTTAAGCTTGATGGCTTACAAATGTACCTTAAATAAAGTTTATTATGTAAGCTTGTAACAATTTAAAAAAAAAGTGTCAACTGGGCAACTTGCAGCAGGCTTGCAGCAAGTTTTTAGACTTGTCGTGACACACTTGTTGCAAAGTTGCTGGTTTGCCTTGATAAGCTTGCAGCAAGCTTTTTCTGCTGTCTGGGATGTAAGCTAATGCCAGCTTGCATTTAATTTGATTTTGGCATGCCGTAGCAAATTTACTCACGAGACTTGCTGCAAGCCTGAATGAAGCTTGCAGCAAGTTTACATTTCACTTTAACTTGGCGTAGCAAGCTTGCTCAGAAGTCTTGCTGCAAGCTTAAGGGTCAGTGGTTCCAATCTGGGCATAGGAGCCGAAATTTAATGTTTAGTAATTAACATACCAAGTCGACGAACAAGCAATATTCAAGATGCAAATTTGAATGATAGTGAAAATATTGCAGAAAATAAAATTTTGATTTATTCTGCAGGCTTGAAAATTAAGCTTGCAGCGGTCTTGCAAATCAAGCTTGCAGCAAGTTAGAAATATGTAAACTAGGCAACTTGCAGCAGGTTGTAACAAGTTTATTGGCTCGCTATTTCATGCTTGCTGCAAGGTTACTGGCTTGCATTGGCAAGCTTGCTACATGCTTGTAGCAAGTTTTTTCTGCTGTATGGGAGGTCACTGCAACACCACACGTCTGCCATATGCGGGTAGGACCCCAAGACTCGTGAGAGTTAAAACATACTATCACTGACTGTGAAAGAGAACTGCACATGTGAACGTAAGTCACTGAAACAACCTGGGGAAAAATTATTTTCACGAAAATGTTGTGGTGCTAATGATGCATTTTTAAACATGACTGTTTTCTGTGGTTCAACGTACCATACGATTACTGGCATTCGTTTGTGTGTGGAGCTGTTACCCAATATGACTCAGCCAAAATTAATCCCGCTATTGAAATAGTTTGTGCCTGTTATTGGTCTACAGACAGCTACGTCGTGTCTGACTTATGTAAAAACCCCAATCATACACATGTCGCAAAAAAGTGCTGCATTTCAAGGGTACGTAGCAACAAAAAAAAAAAAAAATAGCGATAAACCATCATCTCTAGCCAATCATTTTTTATGAAAAAAAAAAATTCAACCTGTTTCACTGCCGTACGTGCACATCTGCAGCTCTGTTTCAAGGTCAGCGATTGGATGATTTAACTCTCGGTGATTTGGGGTGTCGTAGTAACCTTTTCCTGATTGGCACAGTAAAATGAGAGACACCTCTGAAAACAAACACACTGCCAGTAACCTTGAAATAGAGCTGCTGATGTGCACCTTAAAATAAACCGGTTATTTACTCTTGTACCCGAAAACCAGTAGCTGTACTTATCTCTACGTAGTGAGTGAGAGATATGGGTCAGCGCTTAGCTCGAGGTTTTTAGCGCCGGTGAGGGGCGATACTGGGTGAGTATATGGAGCAGCGCCGGAATGATGGGAGGGGGAAACGGGAGATCATCGAGAAAACCCACTGACCAACGGCATCCTTCAGAACGATTCCCACTTGCGAAAATCCGGGGACCGAACCACTTTAGTGGGAGGCGAATGGTCTGATCACATAGAAGCGTTGAAAATAGTTTGTACTAAGTAGCCTGTTTTTTTCTTCAGAAGGTAGGTTTTATGATTTTGGTTAGTCATTGACATAAAGTAAATAATTAGTCAAAATTAAGAAAACTTTTGTTTAAAAAAAAATTAGGCTATGTAGCACAAACAATTCATAACATTTCTATGTAACGGTTTTGCGACATCTGCTCCCTTTCAGGATTTAAAAATTTAAACACGCAGAAACAGTACATTTAGGGACCCGTGACCTTAAGGTACCGTGTCTTAGTTACGTTGGTTTTGCAAATTTATTTTAATATCTTAAATGTGAGTAGAAGATAGTGTAAAATCGTCGCATGTCTCTAAAATTGTTTTCACATTTTTATTTTTTTTAAATAAAAGCTTTTACAGTTTCTTGTAGGAACCTGAATACTTTGTGTTTGACTTTACGCACAAGCTAGAATTTAAATAAAATGTATGTTTGTGTCACTTTAGCAATTTGTCCGTGATTTATTTGACAACAAATGGAGGACGCTACGCCGATAATAAAGACAGCATCTAACTGCAAGACCACATCTCAGGAACAACATTTGTCAGCAAGCATCCAGTGAGCTGCTGTCTGCTTCAGTACAAGGAGATTTTTGGAGGCTAGCCTGCTACTGGGCAGTGAACTTGCAAATTTTTTTGGTCTGTAGCTTTTTGTTTCGAGAATAAAGAAAAGCTACCCAAAAAAATCATCTTGAAACACATTTTGGGACGGTTTTATGATACCTGCTTCACTTATGCTTTCAAAAATAGTGCTCGGAAACAGCATAACTACACCGGAAGACATTGGCCTGAGAGACCGGAAGTATTATCACTGACTTGTAGTCTAACCTTGAAGAATACATGTGTATTGGAGCAGGCAGCAGTTGTTCATTGGCTGTTCACTGGCACGGTGACTCCACGTGGTTGAGCCTGCATTCAGTTGTTTCTTTATCATTGCTTGGCTCAGCGCTCTCCGGCAGGTGTCAGTTAAGTCAAGGGCCAATTACGAAGTGTAACGAACTTAGTTCTTTCTTTAATACCAGCTTGTGCCAAAAATAAAACGCGAATTTTCCAGATGCTCACTTAGAGCTGTTCAATTGTGTTGTGGAGATATTTGTGGAAATTCAAGGACTCACTCGAGTTTTCAAAGCGGTTGATTTTACGTATAATAGTGATGCAGCATTTCATTCGGGAAATAACTTTTTTTAAAATTATAATAAGTTATAAGAAATCGTATCATTGTCTTTTTGGGTGATAAATATTGTGTTGGACGTAACAAGAAAATTTTAATTTATAATATATGAGCTTTATATTAAAAATCTTATAAACGTGCTGTAAAGCATCACATGTATATTTTTTTTTTGCGTATTGCACACTCGTTTATTTAATTATTGGGTTTGACTGATTTTTATAATGTAACTGGAAAATATTTGTATTTTAAAAATTTTATTTCTTAAGTCTAGTGTTATATACGCGGAAAAACGGCACGTGTCACATATCACTTTAACTCTGGGAAAGAACCAGAAGTTCAGAGAAAGATTTTACTTAATAACTAAAGTTAGTGATAAAGTGAAAATCTTTAAAAGCCCGTCCTAATTTATATTTTTAGTAAATGTGCATATTTCGGCTGCATTTGACTATAAACTTTGTCACGTACAACAGCTGTCGTTAGCAGTATGTCACTGTAAAAATTTAACTCCGTGGAAAATATTCCGTAAACGGCAAAATCTCGCTGCACCTGGAAGGACTTTTTAACTATGTGTTGAGAAGTGCCCGTAGCTTTATCCGCCTCAGATGGCCATACGTTACCAGAGTGTTTTAATTATATGAATAGTAAAACCTAACACTAAAACGGAAAATCCACCGCTATAATATTATTGGATTTTTATAATATTATTGGATTTATTACATTTTTGTTGTAACTTGCAGAGATGCAGAATGTGCTTTTTTTTTATTCAGTTTCAGCAGTTCCACAACCAGGCTAATGTAACGAGTTTGTTAATGTAATACTTAAACTGTTGTACAATATTATATTATACGTCATGGCCAAATGTACAAAAATAACTCGGACAAATTTCTTTACCTAATTTACATTAATCTAAGATGGCGTGCGGATGTTCCGTCCTAACTGTATCGTAGAATAATTTGTCAATAAACAACAGTTTATGCTTATGCGTGAGCGTGTTTAGTGAGCAACGCACTCGACGCGATCTCTAGGTGGAATTTTGAACCTTGGCACAACATATGATGACGATAAATGAAACGGTTCTAACTCTTAGTCGTATCACTGTGTGAAGATCTATACTTAGTTAAATTGAGCGTTCTACAGAAACCTAAATTAGTTGCTTTAAAATGTTTATAAAATTCATAGAAATTTATTTCAGTCGACAAAGATACGGAATTGTTGTAGTTCAATAAGATAAAACTTAAATTACAAATTAAAAAAAAAAACACTTTAAAATCCTCTAAATAGTAAAAAAATATGTTAATATGTACCTATTGGCCCTTTATGTTTATTGAAAGTTGTAATATAAATAGTAGTAGTAATATATCCAAGCGTCGTCGCGATCGGTGACCGCTAACGATTTGATAGTGTTGTTTTGATGTTTACCTACTTTGCCTAGGGATATTACTTGTATTTAAATTGCATAATTACTTTATCATTTTAGGGGCCGTGGTGGCCGAATGCTCACCTGTCACCAAGGCGATCCGGGTTCGGTTCCTGGATTTTCGCACGTGGGAATCGTGCCGGACGATGTCGCTGGCCGGCGGGTTTTCTCGGGAATATCCCGTTTCCCCAGCTCTTTCGTTCCGGCGCTGCTCCATACTAAAGACCTCGATGTTGAGCGTTGACCAAAAGCTCTCACTCACTTTATCATTCTAGTTGCATTCTGTAATATGCAGGCAACGCGACGACGATGGTTGGATATGTTACTACTACTGCTATTCATATTACCACTTATCATAAACTTAAAGGGCCATAGGTACTTTTTTTCCCGCTACGGTCGACGTTCTATCCCCATTTTCACACAAATACTTTCCGGGACGATACACGAAATTTCGTCACGAGCTCTTGCTTATTGTCAGAACACGCAGATTTCAGCGAACCAACAACTACACTCTAAATTATTGAATATTCACTGATTCACACTGATATTGGAGCAGTTTCAACAATTTGAATCAGTGAAAGTAGTCATTGTTTAATTTGTGAATATTCACAGATTTCCTTCTAGAGTGCCAACATCTCACAAGTGAATCAGTGAATATTCACCGGCTTTTCCGTTTGTTTTCAAAGAACAGTTTTCACTTATTGAATCAGTGAAAAATTACTGGAAAATCTGTGGACATTCACTAATTAACTTTTGGAATGTTGGCACTCTTTATCGGAATCAGTGAATAGTCACCGATTTCGCAGTGGTTTCTCACTGATTCAGTTTGTTGAAACTGCTCCATCCATAGGAGTGAATAAGTGAATACTCACTAATTAAAATTTAGAGTGTATAATAGAGCTTATGATCTTTCAAACGGCTGAATAGATTTTCTTGAACATTCTCAATCAAGCCACCTTTCAAAGAAACAAAAAACTAAATCAAAATCTGTTCATCAGTTTAGGAGTTAGGATGTCACAGACAGACACACAGATGCACACGATATACTTTTTAACACCCGTCTTTTTGCGTCCGGAGTTAAAGTATCGTAACTATATTTTGTAATTCACTGTCAGCCATAAAAGGAGTAAGGCAAACATTGTTGATGTTTCATTATATGCAGAAACGGGCGGTGTCTTTTTTTGGGGAGGGGGGAGGTTGATTTTTTTATTAGCCCTAAATTTATTGTGGCCCACTCGTATGTTAGTAAGAAAACGCTTTTGCATGTTCCTTGGAAATTAAACTGAAGACTAAGAAAAATGGAAATTAACCTATGTATGGATGATGGAATCGGAGGGAAAAAAGTGGGAGAGCATGCCCCACCCAACCGAGTAAAGCTTATTATTCTTCATGTCTTCTTCTTGATTGGCGGCTAACAGCCTATTCTTCCTTTAATTGTTGTAGCTATTTTATGCCATGACATTATAGGCCCGGCATTGTACGAAGATTGCGTGACTGTAAACTGCATGCTAGTTGTGTTGTAGAGTTTGCGTGACGTGCGATACGTGTAATAAATGCATGTTTACAGCCACACGTTGTGTATGTTGTATGATGCACATTGTCCCGGCTGGCTTCTACCACCACGCCCTTCTCCATTCCTGTCGAGACAGGCAGTTATCATGGTGATTATATTTGCTATAACTATCAACAAGCTGATGTGCTGCCACTCCCAGTTCAATCAGTTTTTTTTTTGTACTACGGAAGGGTAAGTCACCATCTATACTTACGCGCTAGATTCGCAATAGATAGAGACAAGAGAAATTCGCGAGTTCACTGACATGTAGGCTAGCCTCAAAGAATGTATGTGTACCGAATGTGGTAACAGCTGTTTATTAGCTGCTCGCTGACACAGTCAAATGGGCCTGTATTCAGTTAGTTTTTATTATTAGCTCAGCTACTTCCACGAAGCGTCGAGTAATTCAACGGCCAATTATGAACGTGATGCAGACGTATAGTTGCTGGAACTGTAGCTTGCGCCTAAAATAAAACACGGGAATTTTTCAGGTCTCCAGCAAAAAGGAAAGAGCCACGACTTTATGGCGAAAACGTTTTGCAACATTTGGTTTCAATGCGTTATGTGTAGGGCCCGGTAGTTTTCGCGAAAATATTTTTGCACCACTTTGTTTCAGCGCCTTACGTGGGCACCTGCATCTCTGCTTTGTGGTCGGTGATTGGATGCCGTCACACACGGCGTCTGGAGGTTAAACCCGTAAATCACGTACATGATGTGTCACAGTTATCCGTGTACTGATTGGCTCAGTCAAACGAATAATGACTCTGCACAAAAACACTCTGCCAATAATCATGAAGTTGACCTGCAGGTGTACACGTGAGACACTGTAATGAACAGTAACTATGCAAGTTCTACTTGAACCACGTATTAATATTTCCTGTGCATTAATTGCTGCTGCGTGCCTGGTGCATACGTGCAAACATTTTCCAACTAAGTTACGAAACTGTGTTGCACCACACAAACTAATTTTTCCTCCGTAAAGGAATTTACCTGTGCTTCAGCGAACATTTTTACTGTATACGTGTTTGGGGAAAATAACTAATATGGCTTAAAATGTTTTTTGTTACGGATCGGGTCTTGAAACGAACTGAAACATAACTATCCAAGATTCTATGTATTGGCTGGAAGGAGGGGGGGGGACTGACGAGACAGACCGGAGTGAAGGAAGCTGATTATGGGTTAGGTCGAGGTTGAAATATTCCAAGAGTTAGTGACTGCAGTAATTAAGTGCCAAAGGTCGAAGGGTGGCACAGAACGTGCATCGTACCTCACCCTAGCTTCTATGCACACGTCACTTAAATGGCGTGCCGTGTTCTCGCCGATAACTCGTCTGTATGAGACATTCAGATGTAACCCTGTCCAGTTTAACCCACCCTGTTCAATATACTGCGCCAAGATGTTTATAGCTGGTAAGGACTGCTAAAACATTCATGAGATTTTTAAATGTTTGTTGCAATGGGAGTTTACAATTAGAATTTATTGGTTTGTGGACGTACGCCAATGCTCATGTTTTTGCTGATCAAACCTGTGTTGGATGACAAATAACGAAAAACGAACAAGAAAAATATAAACATAAAAAATGTACACAAAAATAGAAAATAAGCAATCCCAGAGGATTTGTCAGTTTTTTTTTTAATAATTTATTTTATATATTTTTCTTGTTCGTTTTTCGTTATTTGTCATCCAACACAGGGTTGATCAGCAAAAACATGAGCAATGGCGTACGTCCACAAACCAATAAATTCTAAAAACATTCATTTTCGCCATTTTCGGCCGCGATGAAATAATCTGTAAAGATTCCTGGATGACCTAATATAGGTATAGCACGTGTAACTTTCTTAGATTGTTATTCCTAAACAAACATCACTTGAGGGGTTGTAGAGTAGCTCTGTGCACCGTTCAGCGGCCTGAGCAGGCTTGTAAACTGTCGAGTAGCAGAACAGTGAAATAAATTTTAAAAAATGTATTTGTGTTGTTCTGCCAGTAACTCTGATATGTTTTGTAAATAAATTAGGAAATTTAATGTTACACATCTATTTAACTAAGCAATAACTGCTGTGTCCAGGTTTAAGATATCAATGCCAAGGGTGAAATGTTTCAGCACAGTGCTTCATATGATTCATGTTGACAACATATATCAACGGCATAATTTTTGTGTATATTTCCTCCTGTCTGATGTTCTTGTTATATTGCACTGATTCTCCCGGCAACCTGTTTCGTGCGTGAGGTAACCGTTATTTTAACTGAAAAGCGATGGACGTGTGGCTCCAAGGAACCAGATGCGAATTTCAACGTAGACAAACTACCCACACGCGGGAGTAATTCGGGTTCCTGCCGCCCTCGGGAACCACTGCCCCAGCACACTACCTGCGCAGCTGTAGTAAGTGCTGTTGGGAAACTGTTTCTGTGTCATTGATAGAGCTGGTGATTTTTTGTAAAAGAGTTATGCAACATTTTGTATCAATACATAACACATCTGCTTCGTGGCTATTGACAGAGCGTATTTGTGCGAGGTGTGGCTCATTTGACTATGCCATTGATTATATAGCTACTGCGACACCACACGTCTGTGATTAGCGGTAAAGCACCAATATGTTGAGAGTTAAAAACAGCCAATCACTGGCCACGAAACAGAGCTGCAGAGATGTGTATGTGCGGCATTGAAACAAGGTGTTGCATAATTCTTTTCACTAAAAATCACCAGCTCTAGTTATCGAACAGCCAGGCACCTGAAATATTCGCTTTATTTTTTGGGCTCAAGCTGAAATTTCAGCAACTACAAGTTCGCGTCCCTTTCGCAGTTGGCTCTTGACGTATTCGACACCTCGTGCATGTCGCTGAGCCAATAATAAAAACGAATCAAATGCTGGCAATCATCACTGTGTCAGCGAGCAGCCAATGATCGCTGCTATCTGCCTGGCTTCACCAATATTATTGGTTGCTAGTCTACAGGGCAATCAACCTTTAGAACTTTTCCAGTCTCTAAGAATAGCTTGAATGCAGAAGGCGAAATTGCGCCGCGCGAGCCAGCAATCTGGCGGGAGTTATTCGCCAATCAAAACACGGCAGAAAGAGGCGCGACCAATAGGGGAGCTCCCAAAGAGCGCAGTAGCCAATCAGACACAATCTCGTATAGCCAATAATAGAACTAGTGCGCATACGTCATAGGCACCGCCACGTCATTTCGCTTCTGTATACCTAGCCATATTCTGACCTTTGAACGATTCGTGTTGTGTACTTAACAATTTTAATGAATGAACATATTCCTTTGCAATCGATGTATATATTGGTGACCGTAAAAAATCCAGACTGGCCGAACATTTTTGGGTAAACAGTCACTGAATGTTACGGGAAATGTAAAGCCCTACATATTCGGGATGTATACCAAACAAAAAATAAAATCGCTCGCAACCTGGTTCGTTGATGACATGTATTATAGCTAGGGACTGCAAAATTTAGCGAATTCAGTTACCTGTACTATGCATACTCAAGCACCATCTATTCGTTGATTATCTGCTGTTCCACTGAGTAGCAACTAGTGGACGAATAGTCGGGGTTTGAGTATGTATAGCACAATGTATTCTAACCTACAGGCTATTTTATTCGCAAAATATTCCAGTCCCTAAGTATAGTACGTAACTATACTGTGTTATATGTAAAAATCACAAACATTTTGGTGCAAAAACAATTATCATTCTACACTCTGTCATCCCACTTTCTCTCCTTTGTTATGTATCACCTGATGCTGACTGGATTTATTTACTTGGACGTACTCCATTGCGATTCGCAATGGAGTATGTCCAAGTAAATAAATCCAGTCATGTACTCCCATTGCACAGTTCTTTCAAAGATCATATCACCTGATGCTACATTGGTGTGGTTGAGTAAATAGTTGGGGTAACAGTACTCTCTTCTCTAATTTCAAACTGACCACAATTAAGACGCTCCGGTATTTAAAGTAAGTAAGTATTCGTCTGGCATCAGTTTAGACTTCTTAATTCGATACACACACTGATCGAATTCAACTATCCATTGGCTTCTAAGTGTACAGTGGGGTTCATATTGTCCCCAAGAATAATTTCCTTATTTATTACTTGGCTTTCAGTCGTCAAAAGTGTGCCAGAACGGATGTCATCGGAATCATTGATATTTATAGATTAACTTTCAAGAATTCACTTGCAATGATTCTGCATGACAAGTTAATGAAAGATTCCATTATTATTTATGTCAAGCAGTTTACTAAGAATGTGTCATATGCTTTGTCGAAGAGAACATTTTGATAATACAGTTTGAATAAAAGTTACGGTTCAAAAACTGAAAACCCAATAAATTTGTCTAATATTCCCACTTTAACGCCTGGCAGACATTTTAGTGACACTAGTACATAGTTTTTCCGGGTTGCTTCCGTTTCGTCTTCCGTCCTCAGTACGCTTCCGCTTCAGCCACCTGACACATTTGGTGAGCTCTAACAGCGAGTTCTTGTACGATACTGCCTCAATATAGCATGAAGTGAGGGAGGAGCAGTGGCAATTGGGGGGAGGGGGAGATTCCTGAGAATATTCGTCTGCCGACGGCAGTGTAGAAAATCGGGAACGACCATGCCGCTATCTATGAACTGACATGTCTTTTGGGAAGTGCAACCGGCTCCGCTACTCTCGTATATGCCCATCCTGCCGCCGAAGTGAACGACTCGGTACCGTGGCAATTTCGGTAACTTCTGCTGAAGATCTCGTCGTCAAGTTGACCTGTCGTCTCGGGAAAGTGTGTACGGGTAATCAGGTCGCCCTGCTGCTTTCCCCACGTGCGATTCCCGTCAGACTGTCCGCCCGCACACCGCTGCTAGCTGGATGTACCACAGGTCACGCAACCCCCTTCCTCCTTCACAATCCCTCATTCCAGACCACTCATTGTTCTAACATTGAGCCCCGCCCCTCGGCCGGTCAATTTGTAGAAAGCGCTCGCGACCACTCATGAGCCTACTTCAAGTCGCCTCGCCCTCTACTCCGTCACTGCGGGACGTCCTCTTTCTCTCTCACTCTCTATTAAATGAATCTTCCGAATGTGGGTCATGGCCAAAATTTTCCCTCTTTGTAGAGCCGTGCAACACAACTACCCTTACCGGTTCTACAACCGTCGGAGGCGTGGATGCTGTATTTTTGTCAGTGACCTAGTGTGGTTGGTTATGTTGAGTCGTGTACAGGAGGTCATGAGTTCGAGCCTCGCCGGCTGAAAGAACAGTAGTTTGCGCCGAGCTGTTTTCTATATACAGTTAGGTACGTACAAAATATCTTAGAGTGGGGAGGGTGGGAGCTAATTTCAAAAACAAATCTACCCCCTTGCGACATGACTTTACACTTTGGGCATTATCGTCTAAATTTTTCCCTGCAGATAAATAAAGATCATTCTGAAATTATAAAAATGTGGAATGTGGGAAAATAAAATGAGATAAGAGGATGGAGACATAATTTCCCCCTCCGATTTACATAAGTGTGTTCACGTGGCAAAAATTAATAATTTTATATTTGCATGGAACAGTGTTCGTTTTATAGACGTTCCTTGTGACTGCATTTTCCACTTGTAAAATTCTTTTAGCTCTCATTGTTTTCTATAGCGGCATGTCAAAGTCAGAATTTGCGCCACGGGAACATGGAAATAACAAAAACCAAGTGACTTACTCGAGTGAAACTATTTACACTGAAATAGGATATTATGGGTCATATGCTAAAATATTTAAAAACTCACAACGAAGTCCTCTTGTCTTTTTTTTAATTGCAGTAAATAAAGTAAATTGTCAGCATTTTCAGAATTTTTTTTTAAAAGTACAAAGTATTTTCATTGCATGTTTTTAAATTTTTTAGCACATGGCCTAAAATATTTCGTTTCAGTGTAAATTATTTCATTCAAGTAAATAACTCGATTTTTGTTATTACCATGTTCCCGTAACTTGCAAGTTTTTACTTTAACATGCTGCTGTGGGAAAACTATGAGAGCTAAAAAAAAAATTTTACTAGTGGAAAATGTAGTCACAACGTCTATAAAACGAACATTATGTGGTGCTAATATAAAATTATGCACTTTTCTCATGTGAACGCTCTTAAGGAGAAGGGTGCCTAGCCTCTTCGTCCCCCCTGCCCATCCTTGTTGGCACCCGGCCTGATTGAATACTCTCAGTCCCTCGCTCGCTCCTCACTTACAGTAGTAACAATATAAATAATATAATATATGGGAGTGCACCCTAGAGTAGGACATCGCCACCCCGATAGTAGTTTGTGACTGGGCTCACTTAGGCTCTTGTGGCCCTGAAAGAATGGCATGAAATAATTCCTACGATGGAGGAGCGACGGAATACGAAGGGCGGGGTAGATGGGAGTACCCCGAGAAAAAAATCCTTGCCAACGGCAACGTCCGCCATGTTTCCCGTATGTGGAAAGATCGAGGTCTGACCCCGCAACAAATCGAACCCGGTTCACGTTGGTGGGAGGCAATTGCTTTAGCCACTAGCCTACTTCTAAATAATGATATTTAGCTGTGAATTTTACCTACACCTTAATTATTCTTTTACGGCTCTTATGTAAGCTCACGGTTCTTACGTGAGAATTATATCGTTGTTGATTGCATAAGCATCCTGTCATTGTAGTATTTACTTATTTGTAGCCCTCGATCAAAAAGAGGGCTGTTCTAAGTTTGACGTTTGTCTATGTTTGTCTGTGTGTCTGTAGCTTCGTATCTCCCAAAGAGATAGACACATATAAATGCTTTTCCTTTAGTTGAAAACTAGTTTAATTTGGCTGGTTCTTAGCTGCATTTTATGAAAATCTGGCAAGCAGTTTTAAAGTTCAGAGCTATTTTCCGAATTGGTTTGAGAATTTCAAAGACATACAACAGAATAGCGCTAAAGATCTGGCGAAACTCTCTCACTCATTCAGCGCCCTCGGGCGACTAGTTCAGAAATCAGAGCGCGACTCATTGTATATCAACTCGACGCATTCTGTCGTGCGACTGGAGTCTTAGTGAGACATGCATTTTGTCGCATAAAACTATTATATTAAACAAGATATTGCTAACGTGACGATTTTAATAAACACTTGAACTTTCTTAAGTGGTTTTATGTAAGATAGCGGCTCGTCAAGGAGACAAGCGACGAAGAATCAAGGAGATGGATCGACGAATGACGCGACGAGAAGCGACGAAATAATAACGCAGTGGTCATACAGGTACAGCTACTAATTTCAGCTACTAATTTGCGAGAAGAGTGTAATGGCGGAAGTGAAGTAGGAAGAGCACAGACTCACCTGAAGGTTATAATGGAGTGAGTAAGAGATTTTGGTCAGCGCTTAACATCGTGATCTTTAGCGCTGGTGAGGTATGACATGAGTATGGAGCAGCGCCGGAATGAAAGGGCGGGGGAAACGGGAAATCTTCGAGAAAACTCACCGACCAGCGGCATTATCCGGCACGTTTCCCACATGCGAAAATCCGGGGACCGACCCCGCTGGGAATCGAACCTGGGTCGCCTTGATGGGAGGCGAGATGTCTGACCTTTCGGCTACCGCGACCCCGGTTATAATGGTGTGAAGAAAGACTAATATTGGATTCATGTAAAATATAGAGGGTAGGGAGTTCTACGTGAATATTTTTTTTTTGCGGGAGGGGTACTTACATATGTGCTTCCATTTAACAAAATCCTACCATCCAGCCGAGCCTGCTAACATCCAGGCAGAAAACTGTAACAAATGATAACAAACCAATTTACGTCGAACTGAAATTCTTAATGGTATAAATTAATGTGCCACAAATTAAGTCCAGATAAATGTGAATAAAGCTTAGACAGTTTCAAAGGGTGAGTAAGATAGTGGAAATGTGAAATGCTTCGTTGATTCAGTTTCGTGCGTTTTATGGTGGTTTAGTATTACTTGCGTTGAATTCGATTGCACTTGGCCATCGTCAGTGTGCTTCAGTGAGTTTATTAACGTCCAGGTGATACAAAATGTAGCCAGTGCGACTTCAGAGCAGCTCTTAGTGTAACTAACTCAATTCTACCAACTATTGATTTACGTTTACAAGGGTAGTGTAAAAGGGGAGGGGGCAAGAATTCAGATATGGAGGTATGATTTAATATTAATTTCCTCTTTGAATATTGCCCAGTGCCCGCAGTAAGATAATTTATCGACTTAGAAATTATTAAATACGAAATGATAGAATGGAGAAGTAATTCAGTTGGTATTGGTAAATCGCACTGTTTCGAAGTGGCAATTTTCTAAGTTTAGGCGAGTTTTTCTATGCAGAAAATCCAGGGTATACCCGCAAGGAATCGAACATTGTCCGTAAAAGAACCATTTCACGTCCCCTTTATTTAAAATTAAACTGCCACTGCTGGACAGAAGTAATCCCATGCCAACTCCTTAACTGAGCTTGGCTCAAGTCGCATATCCAGAGAGGATTGATGGGAACTTGCCTCTGACGTGAGACCCGCCTCACCACGCGACCAACGCACGCCAGGGATTCTCGAGCGCCACATAGCGTGTGGTGGTAATTAGCACTCTAGTAACCGGAAAGGGGGAGTACACAGGAGAAACCTCCCCCTGGTCGAGTCAATATTTGGAGAAGGCTCTGGCAGACAGATGTCGCATAGGGACAGCCGGCAGACAGCAAACACTCGACGTACCTGGGACCAGTCGAATCTGGTTTGCCGGTAGTGTGTGAGTCTCGCAACCCTCATCTCCCCCGACATCGTGGCTGAATCAAGTATGCTCGTTGTTTTATGAGGCTCCTCACTTGTGATTCACTGAGTTTACACATGAAGCTGTGGAGTTTTCCATCTAATCTGCGAAGGGGCAGCGATTGGCGCAGTGGCTAGAGCTTCTCACCGAGGCAATCCGGGTTCGATTCTCGGCGGAGTCGGTCCCCGGGTTTTCGCATGAGGCAATCGTGCTGGACGATGCCGCTGGTCGGCGGGTTTTCTCGGGGATTTCCCGTTTCCACCGTCTCTTCATTCCGACTCATGCTCCATACTCACATCATGTCACCCCTCGCCAGACTTAATACCTAGATGTGAAGTGCTGAGAAAAATCTCTTTAATCTTAGTGATATAAAATTAAATATAGCTGTCAGTTAAGGGCTTGGGCCCGAGTTTCTCGGCTTTCGAGAGAATTATTTTTTAAATCCATACGAGAGTCAATATCGTAAAATTGATTCATAACTTTTTTTTGCAAATTTGTTTTACTGTGCAATGTAATTTTTCGAGACAAACTGTATGGTGAGTATAGCTAATTTATCAATTAAAAGGAAATTTCGTTAATTAACTAATTAGCAACTATTTTGCAGTCTTCTGACTCGACAAAATTAGAGTATGCAGTTGAAATCAGCCATAACAAAGTTACGAAGCGACTTTACGATATCGGCTCCCATTTATGTTTTAAAAAATAATTGTTGTTAAATGCGAAGAAACTCGGGCCCATGCCCTTAACAGGTTCACTTTTAAATTCCTCATCTATGAGCATTATACCAATGAGATTTTTATTTCACCTGCACAGCTCTCATAATTTTCCCTTCAAATCACACACACACACACAAGTTCAAACAGAAACAAAGTGTTGATTACGGTACATGATATCTACAGCAAATATATAACATCTTCTGTGTGACGCGGTGGACTAAACCAGTCATATACGCAGTATTGTGTACGCACTAGTCTCTGTATCGCCACGTCCATGTTTCATGTGCATTCTGCACGTAAATGGCGCGTCCTACTACAAGAGGAATTTTTACATCGCTCAGGTCACATAACTCAATATTTCTTCTTCAAATGTTAGGACATTTTGACTTCAGAAATGTTGTACACAATTTAATGAATGACCACCCCTGTTATTTTCATAACGCTGGAAGATATCAACCGCGCCGTTTTCTGTTGGTTTGTCATGATCCATAATTTCAACTGATGTTTTCACGATAGTAATTTTTTTTACTCCTTAACTATAGTCTATTTTTGTCTAGATAAAAAGTTTTATAGAGTTGGCTAATTGTTTCATTAATGAGAATTTCCTTAATTTCATAATTAGGTGAAACCATCGTATTCTTCGTTTTGAAAAAAAAATGTACCTAGTTTACATTGTTTTTAACAGAATTGTGCGACTGATTTTTCGTTATGTCCTCTCATATAGGATATAAAAATAATTATCGTAAACAGTGGAAATGATGGATCATGGACTTATATGAAGTAATATTCTGAATATTGTCAGTTCACGTCGATCAGTTGTTATCAAATTTGATTTGTTCTTAAAACTACGGTTATGTGTTTAGCATATTAAATATTTTATGCTTCATGTTTCTCTGGGAATCACCAGTCGAAGTTTGTCGGTGTTTATGAGAACACACAAACATGTGGTGATATTCAATTTTTGGAATTTTTAAGTTTTATGCAGGACGACGGTGGTGATTTCCTGACACAAGAGATCAAGCATTATGATCACAAATGACAGCACAAAGCAATAATGATTATATGAAAATCCACGCATTCATAGTTTATTATGCTAATTAAATAGTCATAAATATGTTTGTGTTATTGTGTATTTGTTTATTTTACGTTTGTTGTATTGTAGTGTAACTAAAATCAATAATAATATTAATTATATTTCAGTAACATTTAATTTTGTATTTACATGAGCATAACTTATTTGTAGAGACATGCCAAATTCGCGTTATCATGTGGTAGCAGAGTAAACTTCATTTTCGTATACATAATAGAGCATAATCTGCGATTCAATTGGCCACGAAGTTTTATGAATGATGACATTTACACATGTTACGCCACCGGGAGACGTCGAACAAGTTTATATAGTCACTTAGAGTCTAGACAGCTGTCAGAATATAACGCGAATTTTGCATGCCTCTACTTATTTGTAATACATAGTAAGTTATCATTTTCTCTCTCTCTTATCCCCTTCACGTGCATGCACTAGGAGCTTCAAAGCGTAAGATGTCTAAGCTCAGTAATCAGTTCCTGATCACAAACATATTAATCGTGGAAGTATGCAAGTGTTCGACTTCGAACTGCATTGTACAGAGTGGCTTTCACTTGACCCTCATACTGTATGAATGCTGGGTTAATAACAGAGAAGATAAAAAATAGTTTTCTTTCTCTTACGATGCCCCTCATTACGATCATCACCAGCTTGTGTTCTGTCGGAGGATTTATATGTGCTCTGATAGTGCTTCTTAGCTTGCTGTGGACTGCACGAGCGTAGTGCGGGGTAGCCTACAGCCGCTCCTAGTACGGACCGAACATTTTACCTTCAGCTCTAATTGGCGTGCAGGACTTAGGCCGCGCTACAAACAACCTGTAATCTCGCCGCGATGCAGGTGTTCACCGAGGAGCTAACGTCGACGAGGATAATGTTCCACGCTGCGAGGCTAACGCTTCTGCGAGAAGTGTGCTTTCTGAAGGAGACGTGAACTGTTAGGAAATTTCACCGTGAAATTGTTGGAGGCCATAATATAAATCCTGAAATCTTCGTGAAGCTGTGAACGTCCTGTTTCCTTAGTAAATAATTTTGTTAGTTTGTCTTCAAATTCTAAAACATAAAATAGTGAAAGTTCCACAAATACTTCCAAAATTAGGCTTGCAAATAAATCGAAGCAGAAAACAGGAAGGTTATTATATTCAAATGGAATAAAAAACTGCTATCAGAAAAAGCTTTATAAAAAGGGTGACGTAAAAAATTCTTATCATTGTTTTGATGACTGCTTATTTGAATATAGATATGAAACTTTTATAAACCTTCAATATTGTCGGTTCAGGTCAAATGTTCCTTAACAAATGTAACGCAGGACAAATGTAAAACCATACTAAGATGGGCATTATTGTAGGATAATAGTTAATTTCCGTTAAAATATCCGCGAATTCAGGTAAATGTTTGACACTGCGCTCTCTGCCTACCCACCTTGCAACCACAGAACTTACATTGGTAGCAAGGTTAATTCTACTATAGGTTACGAATATAATCGAATTTCTTAGGAACGAATTTGGCAAGGGAGAATTTCCGCCTCACGTAGCGCTGGTACCGATAAGGAGTCTGTTTCATGCTGGGGTTTATGGATAAAACTTCGGGTGCAAAACTGAACAAAACCGAAAAGCGATATATTTTTCCTAAGCGCCAGAATGAAATATGCCCTTTACCGATACCATGAATTAGCAGTGTAAATTGTCACTTGTCCACTGAGATTCCTAACCTGTAGTAAAATTAACCTTAACGGTGCCCGTAAGTTAAACGCATTTTGCGCGTTCGAGGCCTAAAATATCTAAATCGATAAGGACAACACGGCACAGGAATCCCATCTCACCTTGGCCTCTCGGCACAAATCTCTGACCTGGCGTAGTCTCTCGCCGATAGCTTGCCTCTATGAGACATTCATCGGTGAACCTGTAAAGTTATGACGTAGTGTTAAAACAAACGTGTTTTATACAAATTTTTATTTTTTAATTATTCTGCATCAACAGTTTCATGCCTGAAAAAAAACCCGGCAAAACACCGATTTTCGCCCGCGAGAAAACAATCTTTATAAATTACTAGAGGACCTGAAATGGATTTAGGCAGACCAATTAATATGTTTTGAAAAGAGTCTGCACCAACTTACTTCAGGTGCTTATGTGCGCATGTGCAGGTCTGCTTCTTGGTCTGTGATTGGACGTTTTATAATTCTCCGCGTCTTAGAGTTCTACCCACAAATCATAGACGCGTGTTGTAGTAGTAACCTTGTCGCCAAATGAGCTACTTCTTTCCACAGTTAGACTCATACAATAACCATAAACTATAGAGCTGGAGATGTTCAAGCAAAGAATGGAAACAAGTTGGTACGAAATTCTACTCATTAAAAATTAGTAGGTCTAGGTCTATGCCTTCACATGTACAACAATTTTTCAATGTTATTCCTAAGCAGATATGACGCACACGTTGAACAGTTTTCGGATAATTGTCTATTGGCCGAAAATCTGTACACCGCTCGGCGACCTGCGTATTCGTCTAGGCGACCAGCTACCGTGTGCAGCTGCTTTTGTAGAGGGGGTTCGGGATAAAGTGAGCGTATTTGTAAAACCCTAGTTACTTATTTTCCTTCCAGATAATTTGTATTCACCGGCCACTTTTTACTATAAACCAAGCTCCCTAAGAAAGAAGCGTAATGTATAGATTGTACTATGCTCAAAATTTATTTGACAACAAACATAATTTTTTTTTTTTTAAATTATCATTCTAGACAAGAAGGTCTTCAAAAGTGGTCGTTTTATCGCGAACCGCCTATAACTCTGGCGTGCAGCACGACTATAGCTTAATGAACCCTACATGTGGATTCTTCAGTGCTCGACAGGGGCACAATCCTCAACGTTATATCGACACAACTTCAGTACACAGCGTGCTTGTTTGGACGCTATATACACGGACTGCGAACATGTCGACTGCTTGAACTGTACAAGGTGTTTTTAGTGTTGGAGCTAACAAAGTTATACCACGCTATGTCGAAATATAGGTATATATGTAGGAATTAAGGGCCCTGATTACGTCAGAGTTTAACTGGGGTTCAATGTTTGAAGAAATTTTTTCTCAAAAGCTCAATCTGAAAAGTTTAATTTAAAATAATATAATATTTCTGAACGAAAACATATTTAGTTACACTGTCATAAAAATAAATTTACGAAAATTTGACTTTCTAGTTTTATTTTTGTTAAGCATAAATGTAACCATTTTTTATTTAAGTACTAAGGGGGCTGCTGAGCCCTAGCGAATCATATCTTAATTTATATCGCATCTGGCTTAGTAACTGTTGAATATATATTTATGCTACCACTGACTTAAGTGTTCACCTGTATGCGGCACACGTTGCTACAGCAATTTACAGGGTGATATTTTTAATGCCCTGAAAACTGTTAGATCATAAATATTTTCATTACTAAAAAAAACACTTGGAAGGCCTAAATACTCATAAACGTTTCTTCTACATCTTAATTTCTGTAGCAACAATTTTCTCATCTCAATAAAGAAACTGATTATTGCCTTAAAGTGTTATCGTGAAAGGTGACCTAACACCGGTTGATATTAATTTAACATTTAATTCCCTTTCCTTACTCTCGCCGTGGCTCCGGGGTAGCAGCGCAATTAAACGTAAAACTTAGTTGATGTCACTCTCTTAAGAGTTTATTTTTAGAAGAGTAATTTATGTTAACATTTATTCCTTATTTTAAATCCTGAGCTGCAGGCTTGGTAGGCAAACCTCTTAACGTCTCTTCGACAGCTATAGGTTGGAGACTGAACCAATAGTTACATAATTAGGGACAGGAAGGGAAGCGGCTTTTACCAGTGTTAAGGTGGCTATCTGAGTTGCGCGTTCGAGTCTTACAGTTGGAGAAGTGCTAATAGTGACGCAGCAAGAACACCACGCCCCTATCTTTTAGGGCAAGTCACTTGAGGCTCGGTTTCAGTCGCCATATTGAGTTTTATTATTTTTCGATTTTTTGGAATTATAAGAAGAAAAATGTTAAATATGCGGTTATACCTCAAATGCTATTTACATTTCGCTACAGTACAGACCTTGCGATTTAGCTGTCAACATATAATTACATCGCAATGTGTGTAGCAAATTTATTTCATATTCATAATTTGCCCGAGAAATTGCGACCTAACAATACATTACTAGCTCTATTGCTGTGCTTGTATTGTAGCACAAGGTAAATAGAATTAGCGGCACAGTCGACGATTTTACATTTTTCTTCTCAGAATTCCAAAAAAGCGAAAAATAATAAAATTCAACATGGCGACTGAAACCTAGCCTTAACTGGCTTGCAGTCTCCTCGCCGACAGCTTTGCCTCTATAAAACATTCAGTGGTGACCCTATCTTTCCATGATGGCGTAATATTAAAGATGAAGGTTTATTGTACACACCTACTCCTCTTTAAAGATTCTGCACCAAAAGTTGCATACCTAAAACACCAATTTTCGTTACAGTATTTTCGGCAGCGAGAAAAAAAGCTTTAGAAATAAACAGAGGACCTCTAATGTGTATATACACGTGTTTCGTTCTTCAAATGCGTTGCAAGCCCTAAATAAAACTGAGTGAAACTGGAGAATAATTAATTTATGTAGAAACAGTCCACCCTCTTCGGCAAAATTTGTAAATATTTTACAAATGGTACTTTAATAGAACATAGTTTATATGAATATCTTTGATTTTAAAGGGAATGAGTCAAAGGAAGCAGACTTTAGAAAATCAGTGACTGGTATCTTTCAAAATATATAGTATATTTTGCATTCTTGTAGTAACAATACAAAGCACTGACAGATGTTCTTCCTACACCAATCGTTAGGTGTATAGCCATTGAATATATATTCAATGGTATAGCTGGTGGTCAGAGGAAAAATGGTAATGTGACCCCTCGAACTACTGGCCGAAGTGATTTACACACAAGTTATTTGTTGTGAAATATACGTTAAGTAAATGGTAATAGATATACTACATTCATATATATATATAGAGCATTCACAAAATTTGTGAATGACGCAGTGAACTTTTATAAATACACGTAACAACAGTTCTTATTGTAAATTTATATTTGTATTTTTCTTTAAATTAATAATATAGGAACGTGTAGACCATAACCCGAAATACTGTCGTAATTGTTTTTAGTTATATGTTTTATACTTGACGAGGACTATGGACATTTATTGTTATATAATTGACCAAGATATTCCGAGAAACATTAGGCCAGTTATGTTTTACCACTGCTTAGAAAATAATTGAACCTTTAAAAATCTAAGTTTAAGTTTTGAGTGTTTGAAAGACAGGGTCTCTAGTTTTAGGAGCTAAAATATTGCTGACTATGTATATATGTATAAGACTTGCAGTTGTACGGAGACTAGGCTATGGTAAAGTACTGTGGTTTACAGTAGTGGGGGCTGTGATAGGTCGCTTCTTAACAACTCAGTATGGGTGTCGTGTGGCGCGGTGCTAACCGTCGACATCTCTTGTTGCAGGTGGTCTGTTCTCCAGGCAGTTGTGGTGCCACTACGATGACTACCAAGAAAACTACTCCAAAGCCCGACAGTGAGTATTCAAGCAGCCTCCTCTTTAATTACCCTAGTGAAAAGAACTGACCTGGAGGGGTGGAAGAACCCTGCAGGGGGGCAGGCAATCTCACCCTACAACCCCCGTCAGCTCTTTCAACCCGCGACCTCCGTCAGAGACGTCGCCGGCGGGTGGTCGCACCCCACAGAAAGGACACCGCTGATTGGCTCCTATGCTGCCCTTTTATACCCTGAGAATTGCCCCTGGCTCGTCCTAACAACGCCCCTTATATGCTACAGTTCCCTCGTCCCTCGCGGCAAGAGGGTAGTCTATAAAAAATTCCTATAAATAAGCCGGTTCGTCAAGCTGTCTGACAAATCGTTCGCCTTTATTGTGTAAACGAAAGACTCTAATACACCATGCGGCGATCCTAAGGTTGTAAGCCTAACGCATTCTTCATTCGTACATTTTAGAGTTTCTTCTGAATGCATACGTTTTTTGCTTCATGAGTAAAAATCTGGGCCTGCATGGGTAAAGTTCTGCTTTCCTCTCTTTATTATTTGCTTCATAATACACTGAGTGCTGGACAAGTAGATACCTCGCTGCTCCATTTGACACAGGATTGTCGCGATATTTCATCTACGTACAGATAAGGAAAATGACGCCACATGCTCCTTGTGGCTACCCAAAACGAGTCAGTCGGAGTAGATGGGGATTGCGGGATTCTAATGACTCGTTCGACATTACAAAAATGCCTGTGGGATTTTGATGGGGGGCGTTGATGGGTCAAGCTATGTGATTTAGCATTCCACGCTCTTCGTGTGTATAGTAAATGCCTTACTACGCCAATATCGACAACTCTCGTTATGGTATGTCCCCCTATTGCTCCTAACTGCTTGGAATGTTGGGCAGTACTCAAAACAATAAATTCTTTCTACACAGTAAAAACACTTCCGTTGCTACAACCAAATGTTTGTTTAAATGTAACCCATTGCAAAGTTACGTTACCGAAAATAAATTTTTTGTTTAATGGTGTCAGTAATTGTGACAACAATTGTGTTATTGTTAAGATAATTTATTTGAAATAATTGTGATGCGGTGGTTGTGGTGTTTTTAACACGAGCTTCATGTTGAAAAAAAATTGTGTCTTTGTTACAAAAGAACTTAAACTATTTTCAAAGAAAACTTTATTAAGACGAAATGTGACACAAAACATAAGTTTTCCGTGTTTGCTTTGCTGTAAGGTACGATCTCCTTACCACAAGCTAAATACCTTTGCGGCAAAAGTTACCTTGCAGTGACTCATAATGAAATAAAATTTTGTTGTGGCAACGAAAGTGTTTTTACTGTGTCGTAAATGTATACTATTCCAAAAATTAATAGCGTGTGGAAAGGGTATCCGAGGGCAGAACACCACACCTAGATGTCTTCAAATGCTCACGAACTGGAGTAGGGCATGTTGTTATTAGTCACTTGACCATGTTTTATGGATCACCAGAATCTTGATGAATGCCTGTAATGCCGTCCAGGGTTTTTGAGATGGCAGGAATATGAAATGATACATATTTTATACATATGTAATATTTATCTCAATATGACTTCCGCAGCACATTCTTTACACTTTACTTTTATATGCTTCGTTTAGTATTAGTTTCTTCGATATTTTTACCACAGTACATGCAGTTTTACTTCCTTGTAGTTTTGGTTACGTATACTTACGGATCGGAAAAATTCGCGTTTTCTTTCAGGCACAAGCTAGATTTCCGTAAACTGTAACTTTTTTTCAATTCCGCAATTGGCCGTTGACTTATTTGTCACCGCCTGGAATTCGTTGAGCTAATAATAAAAATTAAACTAGTTTAGGGCCTTACAGCTGTGTCAGCGAGCAGCCAGCGAGTAGCTATTTTCTGCTTCAGATCACAAATATTCTTGAAGGCTATCCTACAGGTCAGTGACCCGGTGAATTTGTACAGTCTCTATGTTTACTGTATACATATTTTTCGCGCCAAATGGCGATTTTCGTCTTACAGCCGCTTACCTTACTCACAAGCAGAGTAAGTGAAGAGTTGATCGAGAAATTGTCAGGTGAATATATTAGATGACAGGTAAACTTAACTAGGGTTACGTTTTGAACACCTTAAACGGTAATTTTGGCTTATCTACCCTACCCTCGTGAGTATTTCAAACGCTTATAGAGCCAGACTTGTGCACTGGGAGCCCGTAGGCGTTTACTGAACCCTGAACCATCACATGAAATAAAGTCCTACAAAGGAGAAGCCACTGAATGATGCGAAGTGTGGATGAAACGGCTACACTACGAGAAAATCCGCCCACCAACGGCAACGACCGCCACGTTTCCCATCAGTAAAAAAAAATCGTGATCGATTTCACAAGAATATCGATCCTA
Organism: Medauroidea extradentata; assembly: GCA_003012365.1. Classification (NCBI taxonomy): domain Eukaryota; kingdom Metazoa; phylum Arthropoda; class Insecta; order Phasmatodea; family Phasmatidae; genus Medauroidea; species Medauroidea extradentata. The sequence goes on from PNEQ01021036.1 coordinate 42,323, forward strand.
GATTGCGAGGTGGGAAGCGAGTGATCGTACCACTCCAACGCTGTGGCCCCTTATTGGTCCACGATGGGAAACTAGGCTTATGAGTTCACCTTCCTGTGTGTGTGTGCGTGCACGTGTGTGTGTGTGTGATATCCGGTTTCATTCTAAAATATTTTGAGTCCGAGAACCGAATTTCATTAGCCTACAACCGATTCCAACATAATTTTGTTTTCGTAGCTCATCATCATAACAAAAAAAAATAATAATATAAGCATTGTATGCATGAGAGTATATTGATGTTCAGTCAGTCATTTCGGAAGACAGTTCGACATTAATAAATAACGAATGTAAGTCATACAGTATTTCGAGAACTACTTAACGTGGTATAACAAAATTTCCGTTGTTGATAACTCATCGGCCAAACTTTGATTTATTTTAGTTGCGTTTATTGTTGTAGGCACGCCATTTAGTAAGATTGTACTACATGAATAAATGAAGATAACGTTTTAACAGTTCATCAACCAAGCTTTGATTTTACAAAGATTTGTTATAACGATATCTCGATATGACTGCGTAAAGGTGTTATGTAATATCTGGAGGACTGATTGTAAACGAACTATATTTTTAAAGTTAAATAATGAATCTTTGATTTAATTTTGGTGCATTTTATTTCCGCCATTTTATAAGATAGAACGATTTGAATAAATAAATATAGCGGAAGTGGCAGGCAGTGCTTCAGACAGCAGCCAGTTAGTTCTCCACATAAGTTCCTCTCGTCGGTGTTTTCAGTAGTGCACCGCCTTCCCTTCCCGGTCCAGCGAGCCATCCAGTGAGCAGGTGACTTCAGAATTCTCGAGCAAGCGTCTAGCGATGCTACCGTAGGTTCACGGTCGCCCGAGAAGAAAGTTTTTAATCATGTGCAAGGAAGTTGAAATATCGAGCCGGTCCTCCGTGCGTCGCGCCTCTTTTAAGTTCTCCCGTCTCGACAGCGGCGGCGTAATTAGAGAGAAGGGCATCTCTTTGTTCCGAGAGCCTGGGCGAGTTATGGGCGAGACGGAGCCCCAGCCTTCAGGAGAATACAAATAATTGTTCCTCTCCACGATAGTCTGGATGCGAACCATTCCCGCGACGGCGCGCGTCCGCTTTCCTCTGGGGTCCTCTCGTTGTTATTTCCATCCCGTTAACGGCACTCGCCCGGATAATAATGGACGCATTAGGCGGGGTGATGGCCGGCGCAAATTACAGCACCTTTCAGGGGCCATTAGCCGAGGAGTCTAGCTACCTCCTGGTCGTAGTTGTCTTCACTCGCCTTGCTGCGGCCCGTAACTTCTCTGGATTGTTTACCTTCCGCTCTTCAACGTCTTCCTCTACAATGCCCTACTCTGCGTCTCACAATTTTCAGGGATTTTTCTTTTTTATGTTCTGAACATATTTTGAACGAGGTTAGTTGATAATTTTTTTTTGTTTCAAATGAACTTCAGATGCCTATTCCATTGTACGTGTAGTAAATTTTGTCTTGGAGTGTGACTGACATTACGTAATGAAAGCAATAAAAATCCACAGAACTCATAGCCGTGGTGTTACCAATGGTAGGGAATTACATGTGAAATTATATTCAGCGGTGCGCAGTTATTTTTAATGGCTTCGCTTTTTGGCGAAAGCCATTTTCTGCATTGTGAAGAGGAAACTATTAGTAGAAGGAGAAAATTATGACGTTTTTGAACGTATTTTGCTAGTGAAAGTAATTATTTGTTCATAGTTTTCAGTAGTAGCATATTTAAATAGGTTTGACAGGTACTAAGTCTCACCGAATATAACTTAGGATAACATGTGAATCCCTATCCTTGCTCTCGCCAGTATTGTGTACCGGTTTAAAATTTCCACGTTTGACGCGTGGGAACAGCGGAGTGATAAGAGTCACTCGACGAAAGACTTATCGTCTCTATTCCGCAGTGCGTTAAACTGGCGTGCAAGGTTTATGTTATGGTCATTTTTGGGACTTAAAGCGATAACCATAAAATGTTATTTTTAGACAGAATGAAGTAACGACCAGTGCACGCACTTTACGAATTAAGGTGATATTTTTTTGGAGTAACAGCAATCTTAAAAAAAGCCGATTTTAGCAATTTTGAGGGCCACCAAAATCATGTTCCTAACAAGCGTGCTGAGTTTTAAAAATTATAAACACTGTAAAAAATTTTCCTAAAGTTTTTTAGGAAATAATTAACCTAAACGCAGTATGGGACAGTTGCCATATTCCGCTTGTAAATACACAAACTTTTACACTTGTTACAATACAAGTCTGGTATCTTTGGTCTACATTCGACTGTTTTCTAAAAAAAATGTTTGGAGTAATACCATGGATGTCTGGGAAACAAACTATACCAACTTCCTTAGTGCTCCTATACGCACGTGTGGCAATATTTACAAACTATTGTTTTTAGAGTGAGTGTAGTTTCAAGTTTGCTTTCGTTGCGTAGATAACTGCAATATCAATAATTGAAGCAGTTCCACGTAGAAAATAAAACGCGTGACAAGCTACATCACCCATGCGCCAGTACCCACGACTCTTTTTAAGTTGTATGAAACAGTATGGCCAAGGGCAAGGTACCACTAGAGATAGGAAATATTCGCGTAAAGATTTTTGTCCCACTTTGTTAGTGTACCTTACGTGCATATCTGTAGTTATACTTTATGGTTGTTGACTTTGTGTATTTTACAGTGTCGTCTTTCACTTGACTGTACCAATAAGAACAATGTTAACTGGATAGAAATGCGAGACTCTAGGAGTTAAAACATCTCATCACTGGCCACGACGGAGAGCTGCAGGCGTGTGCATAAGACACTGAAACAAAGTGGTGCAAACATTTTATCGCGGAAACTTCCGGTTCGTAGGTATCGCATCCCTAGATCTGACTTCTGACTGGGCGTCCGTAGGTGTCTGCTTAACCCCAAAGGAGGTGAATAAATGAAGCCCTGCGTTGCGTAAGCGGCGGATTACAAAGGACGGGAGAAACAAGAGTACCTTGAGAAAGTTCGCTGGCAAACTGCAGCGTCCGCCACGTTTCCCGCATTCGAAAAATCGAGGACCAACGCCGCCGGGAACCCGGATTGCTATGGTGAGATGCGAGCGCTCTAGCCACTACGTCAACCTCTGTACCAATCCCAGAACTATATAAATATGTGCATTCCACAAAACCCATGCCTCACATTGTGCACGACATTCTTGAGGCGGTTATATTTAGTAACCTGCTGAGATTGTGTTAGATTTTCTCACTTACGTGATTAGTTTTGCTTGTTGATCAGGTTATCTTTAAAAGCCTGAATGCAATTCAGAGTTCTGTGACCTATTGATAAGGACGTACAAATTTCGCATTATCTGACAGACGACTGGACTCCAAAGTACTGTGTGCTCTTCTAGCTTCTGATATTGGCCGGCAGTTTGTGTGTCGCCTGAAGTACATTTTCAATCTATATAAGGTCAACTATACACAAAAATACGAAGGTCTTACAGCCTACAGCGTCACAGAGTGTGTTCGGGTAGCTATACACTGAGAAAAAAATGTTGTTGGTGCAAACAAAATTTGTTTGAATCAACCAAATCATTAGTTTGTATAGTGGCAAAGAAATATTTGTTTGCCCGTACCAAATTATTTTGTTCCCTCAATTTGTTTGAGGCAAATAGTTGAATTTTGTTAGCAGTATAACAAATATTTAGCTGATAATAAAAATATTTCGTTGGCCATATCAAATACACATGCAATATTTTAAGAACTAAAAAAATTATATTTTATAAACTTGAAATATTTCTGAAATTTTAAGAGCTTAAAAAAATGGCCGCGCCGTGATTTGAACCATCACCCCTTCACTTAACACTTTCAATTGATGACCTAACCAATTGAGCTACGAATGCTGACATGACAGTGATATTGTTATTTGTATAGGAATAGTTAGGTCGTGCACCGCAGCACAAAAGACGAGTCGTGCAGCTCCGGTGATTTTCAAGTTTATAGCATTTTCTTTTGTGATCAATCGAATTAACCACTTTGAAATTGTTATAGCTAAAATTAAGATACTAGAATTATGCTGATTAACAGTTTAGACGTCCTACTTGTGGCACAAACTTATATTTTGAATGTTGAGGTATACAGTGTTCGCCATCTTATCGCTTACGCACGCCAGACTGCCATCTTCCGCAAGTCAACCAAATGTTTTTAGTTTCGCCAACAAAATCATTTAGTCCAACGAAAAAAAAAATTGTTGGTTAAAATCACTTAACTTATAACTAACAATATTATTTTGTTGACAAGTTGTAACGAGTTGTTTGTTTGTACAAAATATTTATTCGACGTCCTGTATAGTAACCAAATATACGTTTGGCACAAACAAAGCGCGTTTAAATGAATAATTTGGTCGAGGGAAATAATTAAATTTGTTTGGAGGACTCCAAGCTTGGTCTCATCAACAAAATATTGTTTAGTTGAAGCAAACATTCCCTAAACAAATATATTTAGTATAATGAAACGATTCTTTCTCTCAGTGTAGGCCAGTGAATTCTATCCTATCGCTAAAAACTAACGCGAAGTTTGCACGTCTCTACTTATTGGACGTTTCGAAACTACTCAGATAGATGTTTGAACGTCTCAAGCTGAAATTTTGCCCTGCTCAGGCTTCTCGTGACTAAATATAACCGTCTTTAGAGTACAGAGGATTGCAGTGTGTTGATTGCGCCGTCATGTTCCGGTGATGGCACCGTCATACTACCTGGTAAACTGGTACTACAACAACAGATTACTTAAGAATACAGACGTGAAATAACATGGCGGCTCATTTGACACGGGAGAACTTACCGCTTATTGGCTGCCCAAGGTTTTTGATACCAACTCCGTGTCTGTTTGGGTCCTGCGTATTACGTCGTATTTCCCTATTGGCCTGGCTGTCGGCTAGCAGGGCAGCCGCCTTACGCTGATTGGCTGCGTTTCTGCCGTGATGCTGCAAGCGAAGCCATCTTTCTGGCGTGTGTGACTGAGTTTGCCGTCCTACCGTCTATTTCACTTCTGTATTCTTAAATATTCTGTGCTACAACTGTGGATGTGATGACTTTCTCGGAAGGACCATGGCCGTCGTCGTTCTTAAACCTTGAACCTCACTTGAGACATCTTGTAACTTCTCGTGTGGTACGATGCGCAAATATTAGTAAAATTTGTGATAATACATTTTTGATAGGCAGCCCCTGACAAAAGCCGTTAGAGAACTTGAGCATTTTAATTTTTGAGCCCCTTCTCACACACGAACAAATAAATGCAAAAGTATTTTATAGTAAATTACGAGTAGCATATAATTGGAATATTTATATTATTAACATACCGTAATCACAGGTACTGAGAGCTAATTTAACAATAAAAACCGTAAACTAAATTTGAAGCCCTTTATTGTGTGAAGCAAAGGTAAAATAGCCTGTTCCTCACGACCTCTTTTTTCCGCCCTAATTGCCAACTTTGATTAGGCTGGTTAATGCAAACCCGCAAAGTTTACAGAATTTTGTACCTGTCATTGTACGCTCTGTAATTAAATCCACTGAAGTTTTTCTCGTTATAAATAGAGTACTTGTCAAGTTTTTTTTTTTTTTTTTTAATTTGTGTTGCATTACACAGACTTCACTTTACGTCAGAATACAAAACTAGAATACGGATTGCCCTCTACACTAACCAAATCGAAGAACTTTGTAGTCCGAAGATGCCCAGTACGGCGCCAAATAATTTAACCTTCAGCTGAAAACTTTTATTCGCCCAATATATTACTGTTTTGAGGCAATCCCGTAGTGTTAGAAAATGGTTGAAATAAAATACTGTTTTGGATAGGCTTTACTGATGACCTACCGTTAAAATCGCAGAAAATATTAAATATATTGTTGGCGACAGATATGTAAAAACTTGTAGCGCTCCGTAGAATCGTTGAAGACAAAAATCATAAAATTAAGGTCTTCGCTTTCTGGAGTTCTTTTGCGCTTTGGGTGACTGACAAGCAAAAGTTTGATAAGGACGCAAGTGACGTGCAGACGTAAGGTGGAATTTATAGTCAAAAGCTTGTTTGGAAAATAAGTAGTACTTCGTTAAGTATTGCTTATTCTTCAATCACTACTTATTTCAGCAATGAATTCACAAACTCCACTTTACTAAGAAATACTTAAATAGGCACTGTTTATATAGGTCAAGTTGTACTTCGTTAAGTAACCATATAAGTATCGCTACAATATCAGTATAGTCTGTCTCATATAAGAATTCCTCATTTTGACAGTTGTGTTTGCATTAATTTTTTTAGTTGTTTCCATGAAATTAGCAGTGTTTTCCTCTGCCACAAGTAACTTTTGCACAAACACACTTAGCTGGGTCTCAAACTGTGCAATTTATCAAAATTAAAAGTAATTTCCTGCAGAAATTGGTACACACGATAGCCTTCAAAACTGTCAAAAAATGAAATTCTTTCGTGAGGCAGACTATACCAACAAAACACAAATAAACTTGTATTTTATTTACAGCACTTATCAAGTTTAATTAAATATTTGGTTACATTTGATTGTCAGTTCCACTTTTCAAAATAATTTTCTTTTATTTTATTACATGTTTACAAATAAATGATAGTAGGGACTTCACAAACGTGTAAGTTAATGTGTTCACATAAAATACGTAATAAATGAACATATTTTTGTTTATGCAGTTTGATAACTGTGAACATACAAATATTATAAGTTACAAATGACTCGCCTAGCTGAAAAATACGTTTTAAATGAAAACATGTATACTTGTCGATAGTAATATTTTACTTAATGACGTTTCAGTTGATATTCTGAATTCTAAATTAATGCGAAATAAATTTCATATATGCCACTAATTAATGCCGAACCTGCTTTGCTTACCAACTGACATAACCCTATATAGCAAACCTGGTTTTGGGCAAATATGATTTTGTTTTTCTTTGAATGAAGTGATGAATTATACTAAAATTTTAATGTTGTGATCTTATGATTTTCTTCCTGCGAGACTCAAATCTGACAGGCTTCAAAAATATTACTGCTATGCACACATTGTGCTTGGCGGAAATTTTTTAGGTTACATGATAATGTTCGTTCGTTTGCTTCAGTGAAGTTAATATATCGCTGGTTTTTACAATTAGGATCTAACATTGCCCGATGTTATTGTCCTAAAGTATAATGTTTTTATATTATAAATCCTGAACATGTGCTTGACCGTATGGCATGCTGCCGTTGAAATAAAGATTACAAATGGCGCTAATTATTGCCGGACGTGTTTTGACTTACCAACTGATAACATAACCTCGTATCGCAAAACTTACTTTGAGAAAATTGTGATTTTCGTGAATGATGTGATAAAGTGAACGATCTTGTATACTAAAACGTAATATTGTGATCTTATATTTGAGTAGACCAATTCCAAAACTCTCCTTGTCCATCTCCAAGGAAAAATGAGTTCTGTACAGATTTGTGTAGCTTTTAAACGTGCGCTAAAGTTGGCATGATGATAGTTTCCAAAACTCGCCTTAGTCAATAACAGATAAACTTTGAAAAACTTCTTTGGCCATGTCACAAATGGGCTCGCAAATCAGTTTTTTTGCGATTTGCTCAGTTTTAGTGAAAGTGGGCAAGGGGAGTTTTGGAACTGGACTACTCATTTATCTTTTTGTCAGCTTCAAATCTGGTAACAAGCCATCACTTGACGGACATTTATTTTGGTTATTAGCTACGCTAATGTCCGTCATTTCAATGGAAAGAGTATTTTTCTTGTAGGTCCTAACAGTGTGGTTGTAATTTTCAAAAAAATGTCAAGCTCTTTTAATATAAATACTGTCGTTAGGTTATAACAAATGGACTTGAAGCATGTTCTTTGGGGTAGTTTCTGTAATAGAAATAGTGGACACAGTTTTTTTGTGTACAACGTAAACCATTCATTTATATATTAGCTTATTAACAAAAAATTTACCCAAATATTGCAGTAACGTACTTTATTATGTGTCAGTTAATGTTCATTAGGACTTTAAACGTAATGTAATGTTGAGTTCTTTTTAAAACGAAATTCACAAATAAAACATTATTCCCAGTGAAATAAGTCTCATACAAAATCTTTTCATTTTCGTAACTATGTTTGTTCAATATTTATATCTGCGTTTGGTTTCATATATGTTTTAGACATTTTAATTTTTTTTGTAAAGACCTCTGAATTTTCATTAAATGTATGGAATGAATTAACAATTTGAAGGAAGATACCCCTTACATAACCTATTTCTTGCACACAGAATGAGTACTTAAGTTACCAATACAACATACTTTATGAAGTACTACATATATACGTGAATAAGTAACACTTATTTGATTATTAATACTTGTGGAAAAGTAGAACTTATTTTAGGACTGTTAATACATATTAACTAGTACTTATTTGAAGTATACTTCATGAAGCATTTCTTGACGTGGTCACAATAAGTAATACTTATTTATGGCACTGTGAATTGAAAACCATACTGAAGCATGAATATTAGTGGTACTTGCTTTAAGTATTGCTTATATCACAACTATAAATTCCACCCAAGAGTTTTGTTACTCGTACGGGCAATGCGCTGGACTAGCACGCAAGGTTTCCAGCGTATTACTAGAGCTATGAAACTTAAACCATAAACCATGGCATTTTATTTTTGGAAAGCGTGCAGTGAATTTCATTACAGGGTCCTTGAGAAGTTTGGTACCAATCTGGGTACTGATGAAACTGTATGGATAAGCTGTTTTAAACTATATTGCAGGGCTCAGAAACAATATGCTGCGAATACCTAACAACCTGAACCATTATATTTTCTTTTCTTAGACCAGTGCGCTGGTATCAAGTAAAGTCCCGAAAAATTCTTGAGTTCGTTGAACAGCAGTTTGAAATCGAAAAATATCTGTGTACTCAAGCAAACAGAAGCTGTTAATTTTCTACCCGCTGACAAGTGATTACATGTGGTTGGGTTTTGTTTAGTTGCTTCTACGTTATTGGCTCAGCAACAGGTGTCAGATATGTGAAGGTCAGTTGCGAAGGTGACACGAACCTACAGTTTTATTTAAATACCAATTTATGCCCAAAATAAAACTATGTTGTGTTCGATTTCAGTGTAATGTGCTATTGAACACTTCCCCTTTCGTTCTTAATTGTTGTTCCTTATGTAGTAATGTGCATTTCATGAATTCGTATCTAGGGGTCGAGAAAGATACATTCTAGTTGGCATATATGCCCTTCGACGTGTGTAGCGTCCCGACCAGGGAGCTTTTCTAAAGGGCTTGAAGCCTGGTAAGGGTCCTTAGCCGTTAAAATCGAACACAACAATAAACTGTATTAAACAATAATTTAGACCTGTACCTCACGTGAGTATGATAGTGCTGAGGAAGTGTATATGAAGAAGAGAGAGTGAGAGATTTTGGTCAGCACTTAACATCGAGGTCTTTAGCGCTGGTGAGGGGTGATATGAAGTGAGTATGGAGCAGTACCGGAATGAAAGGGCGGGGGAAACGGGAGATCCCCGAGAAAAACCCCCGACCAACGGCATCGTCCGGCACGATTTCCACATGCGGTATATGACGAAGAAAATTTATATGTATTTACGGTACGTATTGCAATAAAGTATACGAAAAAAGTTAGCTCACGTAAGGAAAATGGCAATTCTTATGGGAATGATACAATATGACATGGTGAAATTCCCATACAACGTGTAAGTTAAATACTTCGATTAGGAAATTTACCTAACTTTTTCAGCGTATTTTTTCTATGTAAACGCGAATAATTCTCACCTACTGTAACACTGTTGAACAGCCTGGTCGGAGCACCCCTAACAACTACTAGGACATTAGGCCACGTGATCAAACAAACGAACTGCAAGGCCACGACTGCGTAGTTGTAAGTTAAGCAAGACAAGGAGACAGAAGCAATCCTGTTTTCTCAGACAATTGCAGGCGAGCTGCAGGAAATACGTCATTACACCTGTGCTTCTGAGCAAGTCACGTGACGGTGTACTTGGGCTGTGGGAACAGGAATTTTACAATTACCTGTGAGACACGCGTTTTACTCGACGTATAACCCTATTATGTAAGCGTATTTAATATAACACGGGCTAGATTAAAAAAAACTATAAATTTTTAACGAAGAATATATAGTTCGTATGCGATTTTCTACATTTTTCTATAAATAACGTTCATCATTCAAAGGTTATTTTGTTTGCATGTTCACTTGAAGAAAATTAAGTAAAATTTTCGTATGTGTAATGAAAACAAATTATACTTTCATGTTGAGAAACATTACCTGAAAAACGTATGAAAATTCCTTTCTCAGTAAGGTAACATTTCTTATAAGTAAAAATTAAAACCTTTACGCTTTTATATACCCGTGCATAGCCTATTTTCCTCTAGGAAAGATAGGCTTATGAAATCACGTGTCTATCTTAACTTTTTGTACTCAACGAAATTAAGACGAAATGTTATGCCATGACGTGAACAAGGTGTAAGCAAGCAATTTTATCAAGCATTTTTTTTTTCTCTGGGACAGTTGCTACTGCAAAGCAAATTTTAATAGATTATAAATTATTTTGTGCAGGTAGCCTACTGTACCAGCGA
>PNEQ01021036.1:53052-73788 GCA_003012365.1 Medauroidea extradentata
TCTGGGACAGTTGCTACTGCAAAGCAAATTTTAATAGATTATAAATTATTTTGTGCAGGTAGCCTACTGTACCAGCGAAGTATTATTTCAAGAAATTACTGTTTTTTTTTTAAATTTTATATCAACGCCTTTATTAGTATTACTGTCAGAATATGTGAAAATACGAAGAATTAAATTAAACATGTGACATCAAGACCAAGTTTTAATAGCGTTTGTTGGTACAACTGCTTCGTTATTTAATTGATTTTATGGTCCTATGTTTTATTGATAGGTTGTCAACGTTCGTACCTGTGTCTACCACGGAGATTCCTGTCAAGAATGTAGTTACTGATGCGGAGAAATATTTTTTCGTGTAAATAACTGTAAGTAAAATGTTTATGTTCGCATCAAATACGGAGAACATAAATTTGCAGTCAAAATAAATGCGCATGAGTGCCACCGGCAACTGTCGTTTGTTTGACAATGTTTTCAGTTTTCGTTATAAATAACGCAAACATTACTGTGAAATGATTTTGCTGTGAATAAGTTCGCTTAGAATTAAACTTAATTAAGCCACGTCATGTTTCCAAACAGGCTCTAACGATATATTATATTTTGATGGATAGGGTAAATGTTTAATTATGTGAATGTATTGAGACACTTTATTTGCGGTTTGGCGTAACGAAATTTTACACAGATTTTAAGAAAAAAGTGCACACACCACAATCATTAGATAAAATGTTGAGCAGTATAAAAGAAGAGTATTTTCTAAGGGATCCACTAGAATTTATTTAGTACAGAGAATATGACACGCACAGAAAGTACAAAGCCTATGTGGAGTCGCCACTCGTTACAATGTGAACATAGCACGCACACAGCAAAATAGTACAGTATCGGTGCACAGAAAGTTGGGCTGTATTCTATTTTTATCTCCAACTGTGCGCCGTGCGCAGCCAATAAGAACGAGGCTACCACCGAGTTCACGCGAAAACGAGAACTATTTAGAAAGGAATTATTTTGACTAGTTAAGCGCCGCTCCCTGCACTGAAAGAAACATTTTGTAGGAAGCCTTCCTTGCAAAATTATTTTGTAGCAGACACGAAGTAAATTTTTGGTAGCCACAATATTTTAGTGGTGGCAGCAAAATGTTTTTGTGAGTTGATCATAGATGTTTTTAATTATATGCGGCTCTGAGTCAAGAATCAGGAATGAATGGTTTTACACGCTACTATTTTTATGCGAGATAAATCGGAAGTTTTGCAGTCTTGGTTAATTCAATGAGTGTTTAGTGCCGAGAAGTGGTATGACATTAAATGAAATTACGAAAATGTTGAGTGGAAGAATGAGTACAATATTACATTAGATACTATCGAAACGATTTTTAAAATGGGCAGGAATTTACTCCTAAGGCTGTAGGATACCTCGTCACATCTGTGTGATTTGTTAGGAACGTTTTTTTAACATCTTGCAACCCTAACTGAATGATGCCTTGCTCTGGACCATTACAATGCCACAGTCGCTGGGTCGAAGTTATTCACGGAAAATATTCTACGACTAGTGGTATTACAAAACACTTGAGCTGGCGTTTGTTTTGATCATTTTACGAAGCCTACTTTATTCAATACGTTGTATATGTGCACGTGAAACACATACGCCAAGCAACGAAGAAACAACATTCGGTTTGAATCGACCAGGTCAAATACGTAAAACTTGTATCACTGTAAAGAAATTGTAGGTACATTTCCCCTACATGTAATAGCAGCTAATTACCTCCAAATGTATCGGAAAACTACTCCACACATGTAAAGGAAAGTTACACAACTGTTATTTTTCCGTACATATTGGTGTAGGCTTTGCATGGCTATTTTTCATAAACGATGAGCGAAATTTCTGAGTCGTGTGTGTGCAAATCACACTACCGTGCGTATAAATTCCCCTCCACATGTTCGTAAACCAGGTTTCCCGCACAAGGTTTGAGAACATTCCCATACAATAGATGATTTAAATTACCAACTATTTTTTACAGTGTAAAAATACGCGTTCACCATTCAAAGGAATGTCGCAGGCGTGCAGTCATGAAAGTGAAGAACCTACACCGCAAACCTTCTTCTGAGCTAAATGAGCCCCTGAGTATCGTTAAACCTCCCACGTCAGTCGACAAATTGAACTATCTTATTTTTCACTTTTATGAAATTCCGAGGAGGAAAAATATGAAATTCACCATCACAGCCTGAATTCTATTTACCCTGCGCTACATTACGAGCATCACAGTTGAATATTTAACGTATATTCAGGTCGCAATCAGTCCAGCAAATAAAGAATATAAAAATAATTGCTGAGCTGATTTCTTTCTAAAATACTGTTTAAAAGCTCTACTGTGACGCTTGTACTGTAGTGTAATGTAATTGTAATTCTCATTTTTCTTCTCAGAATTTCATAAAAAGCGACACATATTGTAATAATGCGACTGATGTGGAGCCTTATAGAAATATTTGGCTGTATTTTCGTTCTTATAGAATTACATGACAGAATGTTCTTGTGTAGAAAATTGATAATATCCTTAGGTGAACGGGGTGAAGAAGTTTACTTATTAGAGAAAGACAGAGAGAAATAGGCATTGTTGATAACAGCTTAAGGTTGCTGCGTTGGAGACCTAACATTGGGGAACCGCTAACTGCGATATACAGCTGACGCACACCGCCTTATCCTAGCATTTAGGGCAAGTTACTTAGCTTGCGTGCAATATTCTCGCCCTATTAGTTCCCAGTTGGTGACTATAATTTACAGCGCAATATTAAATATAAAGATTAACTGTGCACTTCTAATATATGTTTTTATTATTCTGCACCAAGATTTCCATACCTAAAAAGAGCAGCAAATGAACCCACCTTTTGCCATTTTTATTCCAAGAAAATTACCATTTAGGAGGGTTTAGTACATAAGTTAGTGATAAAAGCGTCCGTTTATTGTACGTTTCTCGAAGTCAATATGTGGAAATAAAAAACCTGTAACCTTATGCAGTAGATTTTACCAACCTTCTGAGCAAAATATTTTCTCTAGTTAAGTATTCCTGAATAATAATCGCTGACGTCAAAATCTGGTACATTTAATTGCAGCGGAACCGATTACGTTGAACAAATGCATCATCCTGGGTAAACGATTGCTCACAAAAATGGCTAATATCTTAATCTAGGGTTGTTATTTTGTAGTTTTTTTCATATTGACTTCCATAAACGTGTCAATGTAAAATAATGTTTTTAGCGTTGTATTTATCTACCAGAGCAGTTTCCGAATAAACGTCTCTGCCGAATTTTTGCACACAGCTCGGCGACCTGTGCCAGGGACCACCTTAAATAACCTCTTTATTTACTGGACATTAATAGTCGTATCGACGTACGTAAGGAAGAGTAATGCATACGTAGGGGCAGTAAAATTTCGCGAATTCGATAATCCGTTCTCAAGCCCCGCCTATTCGTGCATTGCCTGATGTTCCACTGAGTAGCAGTTAACGGATAAATGGTCAGGGATCGATTATGTATAGGATAGTTTATTCTAGCATGCAGGTCATTGAATTAGCGAAATTTTCCTGTCCCTGTGCATACGTCGTGGTGTTTTTTTTCCTTCGAGACAATAGCGCTGACTTAGGGGGCAGTCGATAGCAATAGAAATCTCCTGTGTAAAGAACTTATTATTTTTTTAATGCTTTCTCTTGGCTTGCTGCAAGTATAGATTCTCTAACAATCGTGTCTACTGAAATCAGTCAGCTGTGTCTAGACCAGGCCTTCTCAATAGGCGGCCCGTGTGCCAGATGCGGCCTGCAGAGAGATTTCTACTGGCCCGCCATCAAAATGTGAAATCAGCGAGTTTTGTTTTGTTATAATAATTTAAAGGTTATTTCTTAATAGTTATAGTTAGGTCCTGTAATCTCTGCGTATGACAATGATTTATGTTAGACTAACATTAAGTTCAATTAAATGATTCCGTACAATGCCTATAATTATTGACTGCATATATATATATATATATATATATATATATATATATATATATATATATATATATATATATATATATATATTACTTTTGGCCCCCGAGTGTTTTTGGTAGTTATGAAATTGAAGCAAGTGGCCCGAAGGTACATTTAATTGAGAAGTCCTGGTAAAGACTCACGCAGCCTTGAATCAGACAGCGTACAAGCAGCAGGTAGTTGCTGATGTAGTGAAAGTACTATTAGGCTTTCACGTTGTACCTGTACACTTCTCGTAACTGCAGCTGTACACTTCTCGTAACTGCAGCTGTACACTTCTCGTAACTGCAGCTGTACACTTCTCGTAACTGCAGCAGTGCTGTTTCGTTGTTGAACTAGGTCTCCTTGTACGAAACTGTTGCAGAAAGACCACAGCATCGATAGTGTAATGTATAGTTTATATGGTTTACTGCAAGAAAATATTTAATTTTTAACTGTAGAGTTAAACTTCCATCTTTGTTTTTTCGTCGTAAATGCTACCTTAACTAACACTAGCTCCAGTGCTACTCAGAATGATTAATTCTTCTAAAATCACGCCCTTAAAATAGCGCTTGAAAGTCTAGTAGTATAATTAATTAGATTGAAAATGCACGTTTTGGTTTATAAAAAAAATTAAGTTTAAATTTTACCAATTTATTTTATTTCAGTGTCTTTGAGATACCGGTAACATATTTTTTGAGCTAAACAAACAATCTTTTTTTTTTTTTTGTGAAAAGTTGCAAAATAAATATTTCTTTTAAATAGCGTTTTATATTTCAGTAGTAAAATTAAGTGACTACAACTGCGCGATTTTGTACGCATAAAAATTACCATTTTGTTGTTAAACAAATTCTGTTCGAATACCAGCGATTTTGGAGACAGTCTAGTTGTCAGATCCTTCGCCTCCCACCTCGACGATCATAATTTGATTCCACGATTTCAGCAAGAGGGAAACGTGAAGACGTTGCCGTTAGACGGCGGGTTTTTTCGACGAACTACTGGTTTTTCCCGTTTACGCAACCCAAAGAATTTCATCTCATGTCATTTTCATCAGCGCCCAAAGACCCAGTACCGTCAAATGTGGTTACTTTGATTGCAGGGTAACATTTACCGACTCAAAATACCGGTATTTAATTTGGTGCCATTTGGTTAAGAAATGACAAACCTTATCTGAATTGATCAAACTCAATGGTTTAAACACTTACGTACCTGTGTCGTCATTAAATGGTCCAAAAACAAATTTCTTTAATCGGTAAATTTTGCCCCGGCAATATCCACATTTGACGGTACACTGTTGGTCCGGTAGCGTGTTGTTCTTCCTCCAATGAATACGTGTTTTCGTGACAGTAAATAGGGCATTTTAACATCGAGGTCTTCAGCGCTGGTGAGGAGTGACAATATGTAAGGAGCAGCTCCGGAACGACGGGAGATCCCCGAGAAAACCTGCCAACAAACGATTCCCACAGGCGAAAATCCGGGGACCGACCCCGCCGGGAATCGAACCCGGATCGCCTGGGTGAAAGGCGAGTGGTCTGACTATTCGGCCAACGCGGCCCCGGCAAGCAGTGGGGAAGCTTCGTCGTATTGCAAGGCAAGCAGTATTGGATCCGACTATACACGTTCGAGCACATGGCAGTTGTGTGGCTGAGCCTAACTGTATTGCAAGAACATTTGTCCTCGCCTCTTACATATTACTGGCTGTGGAGTGTATCTGCCTCTACCAGTGTAATGGTTCCACAGAGGACTGAGAGTTCTGTGCAGTTAGTGCTACAGACGTTCAAATCACGTTATTTTCTGCCAGCTGACTATCATCGAAACAACTCCCCCGTTGGCCGACAATTTCATGGCCAGCCACGGAAGAATACTTCTGACCAGTAATGAAAAGTTCCCGGCAGACTAGCCAATCTCCTATAAAGACAACACACGCGTAAATTATATCACGTAGAGGCGAGTGTTATCATATGAAGCAAATTTGGTAGATTAATTTCTTTCAGAGGAGAAAAAATTTGTGTGCTATGTCTGGAAACAAATTCTATTAATACATATGTTTTAGTAGTTAATTGATGTACAGTATATTTGTGTTCAAAAACGAAAAATTGGGAAGTTGTACCAGGTTTCTAGTTTTTTTAAATATTAATAAAGGCTTATGACAAACGTAATCACAGATTGCGTTCTGGTATCCACGAGACATTGAAGCCTAGTCTGTCACCGAATAATAGCGTAGAAGTTGTACATCCTTGGTCACGGCTAATCATCACATGCCCTGCAAAACTTTAACTTTCGCCACTGCTTACCAGACACCCACACCTGAGTGTATTGAAGAGGGGATGGGATGACGGAGGGTAGATCTGTGAGGCGGAAGACGACGCTAAGTACATATGTGTGTGTATGTGTTGCAGACTGTTGAGGGAGAAGAACGCCACTGATGACGAGTTCGTGGAGTTGTGCAAGTTGCGACGAGGAGCAGCGCAGGACACTCTGGAGACACTTCTCGACTTGCCGGTGAGTGTCCCGTCACCGACCTCCCATTGCTACTATGACAAATAACGATGTATTGGTGGTTCGCGGTAAACTGAGCCCTTTTAACACAACCATGTGTAGAATAATGATATGAAAACAACAGATGTTAGCTTTTGAGTACAGTAGAATCTGTACACTTTGAGTCTTACTTACTGTGCGGGACTTAGGTGTGGTACCATGGCCATGGTAGAACGTGGGGTTGTATGGAAGCAGGCTTGGTCAGCAGGAGAGAGGTAGTCAGCAAGAAATGTCTCTAGCTAGGGCTTCTAACACATTACCTGTAACAGTCTTCATCCCAACATCTAGGCCTGCTTAAAAACAACACGACCTTCCAAAGCCAGGGTCCCATAGCTGAGTCCTGCACAGTAGGGTGATTTGTTTGTATCAAAAAATGACAGGAAACTACAAAATTATCTGGAAGGAAAAAAGTTACTAAGGTTTCAAAAACGCTCACTTAATCCCTAACCACATATAACGTTATCTTACATACCCGGTGCGTTGTTGTCAAGTAGTGCTGCATATTGTCAGAACTGTGTACTCGTGATGCGAGGAAATTTTGCATTAACTTATACACATGTGCAACTGTGCTACATGGTTATTAGTAGAGTGTCTTCTGCGCCGATGTGTCGTTCATTTGGCTGTGCCAGTCAAAATTTAAGTTATTTAGACACCACACATCGGTCGATAAATTTGCGAGTGGATCTTCAAGGTGCTGAGAATGAGAAACATCCATTCACGTACCACGAAGCGGAGTTTCGTGTGTATACGCAAGGCATTTAAACAAGTTTATTACAAAAATCTTTTAACCAAAATTTGAGGTCCGTACTAACAACCATGGAAGATCTTTTGGATGATAAACCTTTTGTGAAGACTCACGAATAAACGGCTCATGCAGACCAGGCTCTCGGTGGCTTTGAAGAAAACTAGCGCACAACTCTCAACAGTTCTCGACAGCTGCAGTCCTACCTGGCAACAACACATCGGCCGCCATTGCTAACTTGTAAGGGAACCAACTTACACTTAAACTAACCACACATTGTAGTAAATTCACTCAGGTAACGAAGAGAAATATTCCCAAGCAACTGTGGAAAGTTACTTGAAAAAGTTTCGGGAAAAAAATTCTTATCAATTAAAATAAGAATCTTTGAACGCGTTTTAACAGTTTTTATTATTATCGTAAATATTACCCATAACCTAATTCATGATACAAAATTTTTGGAGCGAATTAGAAAGGGATCGTTACACCTTGAACCAGTGTCTCGGTATGCTCGTCACATTACCACCGATGGTGTTTTCATCAAATTACTTATAAAATATATCGCGAATTTTTCATTGAAATTTTGGTCACTAAATACGCAGAAAGCTACACGAGTGTCGTCCGATAGTTTCCTTTGACGTATTCATCAAATCTAAATAAAAAGGAATTTTTTTCGTCTTATTTTCAATGTGGTCAAAGGAAAACATTATGTAGGCCGATCACGAAAATTTGGAAACTATTTCTGACATGACAGAAAAAATTGTGGAAAGATTGCATACTTAAATAAAATAAGTTAATGTCTTAACTTTGTTAGGTAGCATGTACGCTGCGTTCAGCCTGGAATATCGTTACACACGTTTTATTATTTTGAAATTGGTTTTACGCTTCTGTACGAATGACTGGGGGAAATACAGCACGAACGGTTTTAATTCTGGTACTTTACTTTATATTTGTCTACTACAAATGTTATGTATTGAGCGTGGCAACAGTTTAATTTTCCATTATTCAACTATCTGCGGAATATTTGTCATCACTTTAATGAGAACGTTAAAAATAATAGAATTTACGCCAAGGCAGTTGCAGCCAGCACATCTATGTACGGTAAGTACAATTTAGTATTACGTTAATTGTCTTTAATATAACTCTACTACTGTGTGCATACAAATTGAATCTGCACAATATGTTTTCGTACGAGGGATGACCCAGTACACATTTGGTGAAATGTGTGCCAATGTGAAGCTGGCTCGAACTGAATAAAATTGTCACCAAACCTTCTTTTTTCAAATACTTGTCTCTATCGTGTCGATGTTCAAATACTTACGTTAATGCATTGTCTTCGTTGTGTTATTGCGACTAGGCTGTTGATTATGCGATATAAAATTAGGTAAATTTTTATTACATAAAAGTGAAGCAAATTACGCTTAAATGCAAGTAAAAATTACATTTTTAATGTAAGAGAAGAATATATGACATTTAACGTCATATTCCCGTACGTGAATGTAAAAATTACACGATATATATGCATGTATATATATAAATATATATGTGTGTGTGTATTTATTTATTTTCACAAGAAAACTTGGAAACCCATTTTCTAAAAAAATCTTGTAAAATTACAGAGACATATCTTGTAAAAAAAATTACAAAGTATGTGTTTGTAACATTACAATGTTAATTAAGCCTTGTATTTGTACTTACAAAGGGGGAAAATGAAAATTTGAATTATTTATTTTTCTGATTTGTTCTTATAAAAGAGGAATGAAAATTTGAATTATTTATTATTCTGCTTCCTGCTCTTGAATACGAACTTATTTGTACAATAACAAGGAATTTCGAGAAAAAAATGCATTGACCTACCTAGACTCTAAACTATAACCTTACGCTTGATAATTGCACACATTATCCATTGACCAACACAACTTGCAAACTATTTTGTCTGATTTAATTTTACATGTTCCTATTACAGTTAAATTAGTTAACTTAGTTAACTGTATTTACTGTGTCGTACGTATTTGCATGTAAATTCACTTCATTCCAGCCAAATTCGTACCAGTGTTTCTCATTTGTACATAACTTAAATAGTTTCCTGTTAACCGGTGATTCTGACTGACTACAAATTTACAAATGTTTCGTATAAAGTTGTGTGAACGTATAAAGATATTCTTCGTAATTTTTATAAAGACAATTTTACAGTGTGCTTAGTATAGCAGTGTAAGAACTCGACCAACTGAGGACCGCTGGATTGGTAGACGCGTGCTGTGTCTAATAAACCACCACTTTATCACCCTTGTAGAAAGAATATCGAAATAAATACATAGTCGTAATCCTTCTGATACAACACCTATTTTATTATTACATCTGTGTTGTTATGAGCATTTAAGGTAAGGCAAGTGGGCTTTGCGTCTTGTCGACAGCGATGTTATTAGGAACCGAACTTGGCACTTTGGCAAAAACTCGGAGATTAGATAAAGAACCATCCCAGTATTTACCTGAAGTGATGGAAAACAAAAATAAGGATGTCAGAAGCTGAGAATCGTACCCGGGGCTTCTCGAATGCTGTAAGCATTTAGGTTGTTAAGAGCGTATTACATTAGTTACACTGTATTCATAAATCATTTAAGCCATTCCGACAGCCCGTAAATATCGCCATATTAATAACATTACTTCTAATAATTTTAAGTGACAAATAATGTCTCACTAACATTGCAGACGAAAGATTAAACGCGCCGAGTCAGTCAGTATATAATGGCTGCTCTGAGATTTTTATTCAGTCTACCACGGGCGTTGAAAAATCAGGGTCACGCTACTGTCAGCTATTATCGTGGCTACACGACACCTCGCTATGACAGCTCATCGCGTCGTAAAAGGGAATGTGCACTTGTTACCGCCGACACACACCACGATTAGTCGACACTTAACATAGTTACAAACTAGGTATACTTGTAATCAGTAAGAATGCCGCTAGTTGCTAAAAACTAAATATTTGGTTGACATAATGGTTTTTATTTCTTGGTGTACCAATTAAGTCCGCTAAATTATTATTAAATCCTCTACTTTCAGTAAATTTTTAGAAATACAAAAATATGTTATTATTTGTTTTATAACTTTTATCACTTACACCGTGACATTTTATTTCAGTGTACATTATTTCACTTCGGTAAGTCCGTTGGTTTATGTTGGGGGTATGCTGCCGTAACATGCAAATTTTGACTTTTAACATGCCGTTATGTGTATATTGTGCATACTAAAATAATCCCATAATATGAAATTGTAGTCAGTAATAACGTCCACAATGCTAACAGTATTTCGGTGAAATATAATATTATGGATTTCACAATTGAGCAGCCGGGCCACACGATGTTGTAGCCATGCACGGGTGTCAATATGAGGCAATGCTAGTCCAAGTATATAAGACACTGCACTGAATGATTGCCTTTACAACTGGATGTTAATGTTCTCGTAACTTAATCAGAAGCCACGATTGAATGCTAGGTATAATTAAACATTTTACAAATTCCATGTTGGTGTTGGTTGCATCCCAAGTGGGCGTGTTACGAATATAATTTCTGGCATTTGGGATATTTATAACATGCGCGGTTCACTGAGAAAACGTTTTTGTTCACTGTCGCTATGATGTATAATAGTACTTTACACCCATTGAGGTGCGTCGTTACGAAGAGTTTCTTGATTTATGAGGTGATGTTAGACGAAAAAACATAACAGGAAATAAACGATAAATTGCTGTGTTGCCGTATGAAAAACTTCTTAAATTAAACTTCTTTATTTTTTGGTGTCATAAAATATGTCGTTGACATCTTACTATATTTATGTCTAATTATTTGTCATTATTTTCCGTTCAGAGGCTACTTTTAGCCTCCGGCAACAAAAAAACTTGAAAACATGGTGACTTGTCTTTGTAACCTTACATTAGTGACTTACAAGGCTCTATTATGCCTGCTAGTTTAACAGAATGTCTCGTGTTAATTTCAACAATGACAGGGACATGTAAAATATATGTATTATCTCTGTATGGTTATTGTGAGCTGTACGCACTGACAGAAGCTTTAGCATGAAGTAGTAAAATTGCTTTTAAATTTAAATAAGCTATCTTCATTACGTATAGTGCTATGTTCATATTGGTGGAAGAAAATACGTACAAATGTTCCAAAAGGAAACAAATAATAAATGTTTCACAATTGTTTATTTTATTGCGTGCAGTGTATACCTACTTACCCAACTGAAATTTTTGTCATTATGTCTGTCACAACTGGGTTTCAGACACAACACTGAAATACGAATTTACTATTTTCGGTACTGATTTTTGCGTTTCACAAAAACTTCAATTTAATACTAACTCTGTAAAAAACCTTTTAAAGCGTAATTTAAATATTCGGGTTTAGAGCATGTTGAATGTTATTACATTGTTCGTCATCAAAATTCATTCCAGTGCAATAAGTAGGCCTAAGTATGCAAAAGGAGTACGCCGGACGAAAAAAAAAAAAACATTGCGTGGCAGCTACAAAACATTTTTGTACATTCACACTTCAAAAATTTATTTTGTGGTCATGAAAAAAAAATTGTTGTCAGAACTAAAATTGTGTGGCATCACTAAATTATTTTGTAGTTAATACAAAATAATTTTGCAAGGAAGACTTCGTACAAAATTTTTCTTTCAATGCAGTTTCATCCGAGATCCAAATGTTATGGAATTTGACTTTTTTTTCAGGTAAATTGGCTCGGGTTATCCTAGGCGTGTCTGATAAGCTGTGACACATTTGCAAACGTAGCAGAAATGTGCATATGTATGATTAAGTGTATTCGCGCAATTCTCCTGTCTAAACATGGACTCTGCAACCAGCAGTGCCCGTACAAGTGTGTGCCTAGCAGGCAGGCGCTCGGCGCATTTCCGTGGTCTTTACAATCTGCAAGTAATCTCACGATCATTTCCGCAGAAAGGAACTTTTTCCGCACTTCAGAGTCAAGTATATTTATCTCCATTATATCATACATTTGTCTAGTAGGTTTGGCTGCTCTTTATGTAGATAATAATTTTTGACAGTTTCTATTTTCTCATCAGCAGATGGATTATAATAATTCAATTAAGTATAATGAAACATTATTCCTGACTGCCTTTCAGCCATTAACGTAATATTTTCAGGGAAATTTGAAAGACTGCTTCTAACTCTAGCAATGCATGATATATTTTGTAATTATGTTACTGATCAGTCCTTATCCCTGTAATGTAAAATGCAAGCAGTGTACGGCGTAGGTTGCAGATAGCACGTTAAGTAAAATTGCATAAGGCTTTTTCATAAAATAACAGTAAGTCTTAGGAGGAATGTCCGTAATATAGAATGGACTTCCATTAAGAGCATTATCTTCTAACAAAATATCAGTTATCTACAAACTGTTTAACTTATATGTGAAAAAAAAAAAAAAATTCCTCAATATTAACATTTTAATAGTATAGTTTTTTTTTGCAAAAAGTCGTCACTGTAAAAATGCAATCCCAAAAAAAGTTTGGCATAACCCGCATATCTTGTAGTATATTATATGCCTTTCAGCTAACTGCTCCGGATTGCGACAATCTATATACATAGAGCCCATGATTTTCGGTGAAAATAATTCTGAAACCGTTTGTTTCAATGCATTATGTGCACGTATGAAGCTTTGCTTCATGGTTATTAGCATAGTGTATAATTGCACAGGCGTGGCTCATTTGACTTGTGCCAACAGGAACAAGGTTACTGCGGCATCACACGTCTGTGATTTGCGGGTAAAACCCTAAGACGCCGAGAATTTAAAAAGCCAATCACTGACCACGAAGCAGAGCTGCAGGTGTGCACACAAGGCATTGAAACAAATTGTTGCAGAATTCTTTTCACCAAAAATTGTGTGCCCTGTACATACAATGTGTGTAGTTGTCTCATGTTTTGTGTGATAATACACTCACTGCTGAATAAAATCTGTAGTCTACACTCTTTCACACATAGACAGTTCATGAAGGATTTTTTTGTTTTGATGTATATTAGGCTATGATTTTTGCGATATAGATGCATACATGTAAGATAAACACATTGTTTACAGATAATTTTTTAAAAAATTACACTGAAAGGTCTTATCTAAATTAATTTTATAGTATGTTTAGGAAAAGTTGTTTTTTAATTATGTGGTGGCAGTTGAAGAAGGGAAACACGTAAGAATACCTCAAATTTCGGAAATTTGTTTTAATAGAAAATACTTTACCATTTCAAATTTTAAAGATAATTTTAATTAGCTTTTGGCACGTAGTTTCAGCGGAAATGTTATCCATTTCTGTACATCATAAGTTTTTACTTTTGGCACGTTACAAGAACTGGAAAAGTGTGATATTGATGTCATTTTGTAAAACCAAATAACCATTATAAATAATTGCTACTATTTGAACAGTATTTGGTATTGAAATAAATAACGATTTTTTTAATATTCTGCGTCGTCTAAGAGAAGTTCTCGCCTGGCGCATAAACAATGCTGTGTCGTGTCATGCACGTTCTGTTTTATGTGTATGTAGGCCTACTAACTGAGTTGTCAATATATTCAAGTAAGCATCTTGGTTTTTAAAAAAACGGCACGAATATTATAAAAATATTTTGATGTGTGTTTTTTTTTTCAGACTTTTCGTTTGAAAAATACTTTCCTGCACCACAACACAGAAAAATAACAGCTTTCGCTTGGCTTTGTGCGATACTTTCCACAAATAAAATTATAGGGTCAGTACGTTGAGTCCCAAAGAAAAACCACTAAACCGAAAACACGGCTCGTTTATTATGTGCTCGGACACAGAATAAATAGTAATACAGAGGTGAAATGACGTGGTGGCTCATTTTATACGAGTGAACTTCGCCGCTTGTTGGTTGCCCGAGACTATTGATACCAGCTCCGTGTATGTTTGGCTCCAGTACGATACGTTAGGTTTTCTACTGTCCTGGCTGTCGGCTAGGAAGGTCGCTGATTGGCGATAGGCGTTTCCGCCATGTTGCTGGCCAAACGAAACCATTTTGCTGGCGTGAGTGACCGAGTTTGCCGTTCTACCGGCTGCTTGACTTCTGTATTCCTAAATATTCTGTGACTCTACATCATCTCCAGTAGAAGGCCGCGGCCTTGGATACCACAGATCTGCCAAAAATTGTAGATTTAATAGTGATTTATACTCTCATACGGAAGTGACTCACCCTGATTCCCTTGTATGTAGGGCAGATGAAGACTAAGACTTAAATATTGCTGAAAGGGAGCTCACACGCAAGCTTTTATGACTTAAGATCATTTCACAATACAACTTTGGATAGGTGCTTGCAAAAATCCGATATAGCCTATTTCAAATTCAAAATTCAAAAAATGTTCAGATATTTTTTTACGAAATAAACTACGAAACGTCTCTAATAATTTGAGGTTTTATCTTGTTTTGAATGCGTGAGCTAGTTTTGAATTTGGCATGGTATAGCTACAGTAATTGGGTCTGCTGTTAAGGAAATGGTTTTCGAGAGAATTTTTTTTTCATCTATTAAAACGCAGACGAGAGCATATATCGTAAAATTGCTCTGTAACCTTACTTGCGTATTGGTTTTGTTATATAATGTAATTTTTCGAGACAAATGGTATAAAATTTTAGTTGCCATCATGCTGTATTTTGTTTCGACAAAATCAGAATACGTAGTAAACCACAGTTATAGAGTAAATTTGCGATGTCGGCTCTAGTTAAAGTTTTAAAAATAATCTCCGTAATAAATGCAGAAACACGGGTTCAAGCCCTTAAGGGTTGTTTATTTTTAGCGACAGTACCAATGCCTCATATATCGCTTGCCTATTTACTGCTTCCAGTGGGTGAGATAGTATAAGGAGATGATTTGTTTGAAAATGTGTAGCTGTATGTTGAGCTGCTAGGAAGCATTAGTGCTGCTGACTGGACGGAGTCGGCGAGAGAAGAGTGGCCTCAGGTGGTAGGCCGCGGTGAAAGTGGTCGACCCCAGCACAAAACGGCCATCGTCACAAGTATCTTCGGCACACCTGTGCCGGTCCTTAACACACACACGATCACACACGCACTGTTGCAACATTGCCCACCCACCATCACTGCTCCCCCCTCCCATCACGCCCTACCAGCCACCACAGTCGACCAAGTATAGCCAAGGACTTGTATGTTTCGCGGGTTCGATGACCTGCCAGCTGTATAGTCTTATGTGCAGGAACAGAAAATTTCGCGAATTCAACTATCCTATGCATACTCGAGCCCAGACCATTTGCCAACTACCTGCTACTCAGTGGAACAACAGTTAATGAACGAATAAACGGGGCTTGAGTATGCATAGGACAGTGGATTCTAGTAGCAGTTCATTGAATTCGCGAAATTTTCCTGCCCCTACCTATATGCACTTTGGCCTCGAATAATTTTTATCGGTCTGGTTTCAATGCCTTATGTGCACAACTGTAGCTGGGTTTAATGGCCAGTGATTAGAGGTATTAACTCTCGCATACGTTGGGGTTCTGCTGCCAAATTTCAGTTGTATGGTGTCACAATAACTAGAGATGATGGTTTATCACGGGGAAACTTGACTATTTGCTGGGTTTCAAGATACGTTCGGGTTATGAAAAGATTACTGGTTTTCACTTGTACATAGAGCTGTAGCCCTATTTGACTAAGCCATTATAATATTTGATGCCCTTTTAATGGTGTGCAGACAGGTACGTTATGTCAGACGTATATCACCAATTCCTACGTTTCACAAGAATCTACAGTGCTTCAAAGGCTATGTTGGCACAAAAAATTTTCTCGATATACCATCATCTCTTAACAATAACTGTATTCTGATTGGCATAGTTGCCGATGTGCACGTAAGGCAATTATGCAAAATTGTGCAAAAATGTTTTCGTGTCAAACTCGTGGCGCAACATATAACTGTAATGCAACAGAATAAACGAAGCCACATGTCATAGAAATGAGATTTGTTAGAACAGCGGTCACTTGGTAAAAACGGACAACTCAGAACCAGCGTTCGTCCGAATCACAGACCATAGAAGTCGAGAGAAACACAGACGTTAGAACGGCGTACAATACATAATCGCATGTGTATTGACGAAACACGCAACTAGGAATCACACATTACACGGACACATCTTATAAATGTCACACCACCGAAATGTACATCTTAGACTCTTCATTCATCATCATTACAGGTGATATAACTAAATTCGCTTTATTTTCTGACAGTTGACTAGACTCCAAGTGACTATAGGCTCGTTCGACCTCTCCCGCTGGCCGACATTGTCGTGACTTGCCGCGGAGAATGTTCACAGTAGAGAGCCCAATCTCTGTAAAGACGTAACACACGTAAATGGCAACACATAAAATTTCGTGGCCAATCGAACCGCAGATTATGCTCTGTTATGTATAGGAAAGTGAAGTTTAGTCTGCTACGAAATGATAACGCGAATTTTGCATATATCTACTTATTTGTTATTGACTTTCAGTTGTAAAAGGTTCGACCGCTTGGCTCAGCGGTTATAGCTCCTGGCTCCTGGACCAAGGATCACGGGTTCGATTCCCAGTCAGAGAGGTCAATATTTACAGTTGCCTCTCTGGGTTCAGGACTGGGTGTATTGTTGTCTCCTCGTCCTCATAGTACAGAACAAACTGGCGGACCACCGTAGACTCACCTGGCGTAGTTGACCTCGGAGGACGCCGTGGTTTCCATCATCCGGCGCCTTCTGTGGTTCTAAACCTGTCTTCGGGGAAGAACACCCTCATCATTCGTCAAAGGAGTGTCGAAATAGCCATTTCGACAGTGAAGTACAGGTTTTTGTCGTTCAATCTGACCTCGAATTAATCGCTGTATTTACGTAGCTGTACCAATAACCGTAGAAGAGTCATGCTCATGAATTGTCACGTTACTTCTTGAAAAATATGCAAGCTTCACATTATTTTTTGGCGATATGCTAGAATCCACTGGCCTATACTCCCCGGAACACACTGCTTGACGTCATTGGCTCCCGGGTCTTCGTATTTTAAGGGTGTGGAGGAAGCAAATGGTAAGCCACAATTGTTAAATATTTGAGATGCATGTAGGAACACAATGGTAATCTCATACTGTACATTCCGATATAAGATATTAAGCAATATGACCACAAATGGCAGCACATTGCAGTAATTATTATATTCCAGACCATACTCTCTAAGCTTATTACACCAATAAAATAGTCATATATTATTTTTATTATTGTTTGGTGACTTTTTTCATTGGTTCTATACTATAGTAACAAAAAATTTAATTTATAAACAATGATGATTTTAATTAAATTTCTTTGTCAAATTGTACCTTATCTTTAAACGTGCATAACTGAGTTGTGATATATTGAGTTACCATTGTCTCCCCATGCCCTTCATTTGTATGTGCACATTACAGGATAGTGGGCATTTTTGAGTTGACCTTATATCATTGGTTAATAAAGTCCTTCAGGCACGCCACACAAACCGCCGACCAATAGCAGAAGCTAGATGAACACACAGTAATTTGGAGTCCAGTATGGAGTCACGTTATAACGCAGAATCCGCAATTCTATAGTTATTATATCTAACTTCTGCGAAAACATTTTCGCGTAAAACTGGTATCAATTGCGACACAATTTGTTTGTGAGTTTTTGCTCGTTTTGCAGTTACATTTCGTTTTCACTCACATTTAAGGCTAGCTTATACATGGGTTCACAAATAAAATACAGTACAGCGAATGTAGATTCTGGAATGACTAGAGTTATTAATTTATCGCGGAAAAAATTCGACCGTTTCTTAAGTCCTAGTGTAGTTTGTGAGTTTCTGACGTTAGGGATAGGAAATTTCCTCAAAAAGGATTTTGCACGAGCTTATATCACTGTCTTACGAGCGCTTTTGCAGTTATGCTTCATAGCCAGTAATTGGGTATTTTTATCTCTCCGCGTCTTGAGGTTTTACCTGCAAATCATAGACTTTTGGTGTCAGAGTAACCTTGATCTGATTAGCAAAGATAAGTCAGAGATGTGTCTACACCATGGTCGTAGAAGAACAGGTCTGGACACTAGCCTATCTACCAATGTATTTTGCTTGACCCCCTTGTTGTTTGGCTGCAGTTCGTCAAGTTACCGAGAATGTCGTACTTTTTGGCTCTGTAATCCGAGTGGTCGGACTCAAACTCCGCCCAATTTTTCCATTGTTAAATTTATACAGTAAATAAAGATTGCTAGAGCCTTTTCTTAAATTTATGAGCGAAGGAAGTATTACATAAATTGATAAAAAAAATACGTTTTGATAAATTGTTTATCTTAGTGGGAAGGAAGGGGGCGGAGTTTTGAGTCCGACCGCCCTAACTGAAGCGCCAATAAAACACAATATTCTCGGTAACTTGGTGAACTACAGCCAAACAACAAGGGGGTCAAGTTTCCAGGCGAGTGTCCAGACCTGTTCTTCTACGGCCGTGGTAGTAACAAATACACACCACTAACAACCACGAGGCAGAGTAGTGGATGTGCACGTACAAGGCATAGGAATTAGTTTGTGCAGAACTCTTTTCACCAAGACGCAGTGACTTTAGGTACTCATGCGACATTTTAAAACGTTTCTTATTTGTCTGCATACTGTTAAATTGCAACATGTTAACATCTTCCAATCATATACGGTGGGAAAAGCTGCAGTGTTCTGGAAAATATTGTGGCACCGGACATTTTCACAATTTTTTACTGACTCTAGAAGTCAGCTATAAAAAATTTACACAGTGGAATATGTGAATAATGCCTACTTGTTACGAATGCCAGAAAATAGGAGTTGCAACACGCTAATTTCATACTACAACTTTTTCGCGTCACGTGATTTATGTTTTGTTTGTAAGCTGATTTTCCTGTATGATTTACATCACTATAACGTTGAAGTAGGTTAAAAACCAGACCACCATATCTGATAAGCCTACTTTCCTCAAAGTGAGTGCAAATTAACCCTAAAGGTTAAAATAATTTACGTACATCTAGGCACATTGAATAATAATATTTATTAAGACATATGATAAACGAAATACACTTAAGTCAAGCAAGCTTTGTATGTAGTATACGTGTACAAAATTTGATTAAATTCGGTCCCTTTTGAACCAGAGGAGTCCTCTGGTTCAAAAGTTTTAGGGGGGAGGGGACACACGCACACAGATAGAAAGGTGATCTCATTAGCCTACTTTTTTCCTTCGGAAATTTGGTCAAAAAATATCGTGGTCTTATTCACCCCTACGTTAGACTTTAGCGAAAATACGAATTTGTAAACTGAATTTCATGAGTGTGTATCTCCATTATTAGGGATAGGAATATTTAATGTGTTCAATGTCCAACATGTTAGAATCCACTGTTCTTTGCTTAATATGCCCTTCCTATTAGTTCATTGTGTGTTGTTGCAGTGAGTAGCAACTAATGAACAGATGATTGTGGCTTTAGTATACACAGGGCAGTGGATTCCAACATGGAGGTTATTGAACTAGGAAAATATCCCTTTTCCCTATCAATTACAAATTCAGCAAGACTATAAATTGCATAAAATATCTCACTGTCACCTTTTCCGACAAGGATTCACCTCTAAAATGTTTCGGACCTACTTTGAAGCATACGTACTTACAAAGCTTGTTCCGAAACTTACCCGATATATGTATATGGTGAAAAACTTAATTTGTTGCAATTTACGAGGCCGCGACTACGTTTTTTGAGATTTACTTGGTTGAATTTGCGACATGCTTTTAAATAAATATATAGCATGATGCAGTTTACTGAAAGCACAGGGTACGTTCAAATTTTTGGTAGAAGTAGCATTTTTGCCTGCATACTAGGTACTGTGTTGTTGCCACAGCAACCGCTGTATGTGTTTTTCTAATGCAAATTGTGCATTATAGGTGCCTGCAACTAGGGAACTTTTTTTGTTCCTTACTATGCAGGCATTCTACTCAAAAAGACTACGTGGAATACTCAAAAACCTGGTGGCACCATCTTTATTTAACCACAGAATTTAATTACTATATATATATATATATATATATAAACAGTAGACTCCCAATTATTCGTGTGCTAATTATCCAATTTGCGGATTATCCGCGCAAAATATTTCACTTTAAGTAGTTGAAAAAAGTTGTAATTTTTTTAACAAATTTTTTGGTTATTTATAAATACATACTGTATTTACTCGCATAATGTTCAGTTACGTGAAATGCCCGCAACCATATTTTTAAAGGATTGAAGAATATTTAGGTATTTTCCAGCAGACGAAGAAATAAGTTCACGAGATTGTTCCGCGTGTCGCACGTGAATGGGTTAGCGGGATATTTTCCTTGGATAAAAACACATTCGTAATTTTTTTTTGTTTTTTGTTTTTTCTTTTTTAATATTATAAGCGCATACCCCCTAACCATTAACGCGAATAATCGTCTACTGTATTAAATTGCTGCAT
>PNEQ01021036.1:73888-84221 GCA_003012365.1 Medauroidea extradentata
TATATATATATATATATATATATATATATATATATATACATATATATATATATATATATATACATATATATACACATACATACATACATACATATTTACACGCACACAGTGGTACAACACCTGGTTAAACTAACTGCCCATTGGTACTGTCGGCCCTCAGCCCGCCTCCGTCCCACCGATGGAGGATGTAAGTAAATACCATGGCGTCAATGTATCGCACACCTCACGCCTCGTCGCTCACAGGGATCTTGACATTTCGCGCTGTGAACTGAAAGCAGGCCGCTCGTCACGGCCCTGTGCCCACTCCAGCTCCAGCAGTGGGTACTTCTTGTCCATGCTCCAGTCTCCGTACTGACCTGGCAACCTGCCACCTTCTCACTGCTGTGCTGAATGTTCGCAGGCAACTGTCACTCACGCCAACCGGATAAGACGTCTGCATGAATTAGGGCGGCCTTTAAGGTTCATATCTACCCTCGTTTGAAACGCATTGCAGCGAGTTACAAGTTATCATATTTGGAAGAAACGTCTCAACGCGCATTGCGTTTGTACATCTACGAAAAGAAAACACATTTCAAACAATGTTTCTACCAGTTCAAAAATTAGGATTGCTTATTGGAAATACGATTTCCATGACTCTCAAAATGGCTGTAAACTGCTTTTTTTAAAACTGTCTTATCTAGGAACATTCCAACCGGATTCGAAAAACACAATAATAGAAATAAGCGCTGGAATTTGAACCATATGTATCGCAAATTAAATTGCATGGTCACCGCTTAGAGTCCCATATAGGAAAACGAATAATAGTGAGGCTCTGTGCTCCAGTTGCTGGGTTTGCCTGTAGAGGCGATAATGCATTACGTACGCCGACCAACGTTACTCTTAACGCTCCATCGGTTTTGTATGGTGCTTCACATACACCAACGCAGCGTACCTAGATAAGAACCTTACAAGCGTTCAAGTGAAGGAAAAATCGTAATTTCATATTTGTATGAAAGAGTGAAATTTTTGTAGACGTAACTTGGGAGTGCAATTTCCTCTTAGGAAATATATTTGGTCAAATAGTTTTCCCATATCGGCATCTCGGAGTCAAAATTCGCATGTTTTTACTTTATGCACATCACGGAAACCAATAAACATCAATAAGCATAATCAAGCGAAATATTTCTCATTGAAACTTCGTATCTCGGGTTACGGCTAGACGTATATATCGTATATAAAACCCATTACACAATATTTTTTAAAATTGCTATTTGCAAAATAATTCAAAATTTGAGCCGTTTTAAGACACTAACTTTGAAATTCATTATTATTGTTATTATTATTATTATTATTATTATTATTATTATTATTATTATTATATATCACTTATTTACGACAGCCCATAAAGTGACGAGAGACAGGTCAATATATGTGACTAAGAAGGGTAAATGGTGAAAACAAAGAACAGAATGTTGTTGAATATTTAAATATGCGGTATCAGTATTTTAATGAATGCTGTCTTTTATTTAAATACTCATCAGTACCATAATTATTGATAGTTTACTGTGCAAAGCGACAATTTTGCCGTTCAGCTTGTGTAAAGCTGCATTGTGATTATCATATTTATTTATTGTTCGTACTTACCTAGTCGTAATAGAAATGTCTCTCTCTCTCTCTCTGCTTTTTTCTCTCTCTCCCTCTCTGATACCTGCCTGATCAACAATGTTATGTCCTTCTTGGTAGTCGTCGGTTCATCAGCAAAATTACTGGTTAATGCTCGGGATCATTTTTCGAGCAAAATAACACTCGTGTGACCAAATGTACCATACTTGAGGGCACCCACGTCATAAACAAGCTCCTCATCTTCAGTCAAATGCAGCATTGCGTGTAGTAATCACTAGGGGCCGGAAAATTTCGCGGATTCAATAACCTGTATGTTAGAATGCACTATCCTATGCATACTCAATCCCCGACCATTTGTCCATCAGCTGCTACTCAGTGGAACAACAGACAATGAACGAATAGACGGGGCTTGAATATGTATAGGACAATGGAATCAAGTATGCGGGTCATTGAACTCGCGACATTTTCCGGCCTGTAGTAATCAGATTACTTTACTAATTGACAATATCGGCCTAAGAAAACTGTTTCCACATTTCAGTAATAACATGTCATGGTTCACTACGGTAGGTGCATAGATGGGCTTAACGTCTCGTCAACCGCGCGCGAAGTCATTAGTGGTGAAACCAAAGGTTCGGAATGACATGAATGATGAAACTAGGAAGTAATCGACCATTGCCACTATAGTTATGTAGCACTCCTGCCAGTTGTGAGTCCAGTGCCCTGCCGCTGTGCCATCTCGTTCGGTGGTTCGTTATTTCATCAGACAGTATAATCGTAATATTATTGGCTGTTTATCGTAGAAGACAATTGTGGCCGCTTGCTCAGTGGTGGCGGAAGATGCTGCCTCTATTGAGCGTTTATGAATACTCACGAGAGTAGGGTGGGTAGGACAAAATGTCAGCTCCAGGTGGCCAAACAGAAACCAGATGAACGCTTATATGAGGCCAATATGTCACGAGAGCAGCTACTACAACTACTCGCTTACCCTGATCTTGAACAAGGAGCAAAACGAGGCAAGGGGGCATTGTTGGTACCCAAGAATATAGTAAAATATTTTCAGAAAGTTTTTAAAACTGCCATTAATGACACTTAACATAATTTCGCACCGATCAGAATGTTCAATAAAAGTTTTAAAAATGTTTTTTATATTAATTATCATTATTAATAGTATTTTCAGTATATATATATATATATATATATATATATATATATATATATATATATATATATATATATATTTTATTACATGTATAAAATTTGAAGTCCCAAAAATATTTTATCAAAAAGTTTAGTTAAAAATTTCTTTTTCAATTTCTGTTGAAAAATTAAATTTTTGCAATGTATTGAAAATGAAAATACATATGTTTACGAATTACATAAAATAATTTGGAGTACTACTCAAAACGGCATTAAATTCAAAATAATGAATACTAATTCAGGTACAAAAACTACTATTATATAAATAAAATAACTTGTAAAAAGTGTGCCTTTAGTAATATATTTAATATGTATAAAATACGTACGATTCATTACTGGATTACCGCCGTATTAAAACCCCTTGAACAGCATATAACCAGCGCTCTTCACAACTATGCTAGCCTTTAGTACCTGGTCACATGTCTGACCCTACCCTATCTCGTGAGGTTTCATAACGGCCTGTAGCCCTCGCGTCGTCCCGACCACGACATAGGAAAGTTGTCCCCAAATCACAAGGCTGCGGCCGATCACCGCAGGGAAGAAGACACTCCCGTCCCTGATCGATCACCCCACGTCTTCCTTACAAGCCGCCTTGTTATTAAAACGTTAAGGTACCGCCGAATGTCTTGTCCAGTCCGTCCTGACCACACGAGAGTGGGATTAGAAATCTTCCAGTTATCGACACAAAACTGTTTCCGTCCAGCGCGTACATTTCTTCCCCTGCCAGAAATACTCCGTGTACGAGGGACGCGTCTGTAGAAAGCCTCGATGGGGAGCGTTTATTTATCGGAGGAATGTATAAAAACGACCGCGTATTTGATTTAACGGCGGCTGCTCGTCGAGGAAAGTCGCGTGTGACACTCTCGGGGAGAAATAATTTACGAGAGATGAGAGCGTCATAACAATCCCGCTCCTTCCTTCATGCTCCTCGGACTCATCCTTCTTACCGAGAGTTCTCAGGTGTCCTGCGAGTCGACATTCGAACCTGCCTGAATTATTCATGAGCCCTGGCCCGGGGGAACTAATTGCCCCGACACCTTTTCGTAATCGGATGTCGTGAACCCTGCGCGGAAAACGTGTCGGCGAAGGAAGGGGGAGCACTTTATAATCAGATTCTTCAGCTCTCATCCTCCATCTCCTCATCAACTCAACTCTGAGCTGATGGCTTTGCTGCAGCAGCTACTCACTGTTTACAACCGACATTTAAGGGCGCATATGCCTTGAGTGGTTATGCGTACTAGCGACAGAGCTATAAGGGCGACCTTGAAGCGTGCATCAAATGCCACATCGCCACGAGTCAGTTGAATTAGCGTGCAAGATTACCGCCGATCCATTTTTAGTATCTGACTCTAAGCGGTGACCGTATAGCTTTATTAGTGGAAGGTCTGTAGCAAAGTTTAGTGCATGACATGCGGTTAGTACATCTTGAAGTTCGATAGTCTGAAAAGGCCGTTTGTAGTTATGTTGGAGGGTTTAGAAATTGTGTTTTCCATGAGCGTGGTGTCTTAAGGAGCCTCCCTACCTACGTTTCAAGTTATTTGCAGCGAGTTTTCGCTATTTTTGCCGAAACATGTACTGAGCACTACATTTGTGTATCTATGAAAAGAACACAAACTTCAAACTTCGTCGCCATAGTTTTAAAAATTCGGCAAGTTTATTAGAAACATCATTTTCGGGCCCCTCAAAATGGCTACAAACGGCTTTTCCAGACTGTCGCATTACGGAAAATTAACAACCGGATTCGACAAACACAACAATAGAAACTAGTGTTAGATTTTAAATTATGCTGGCCACAAATAAAATAATACGGTCATCGCTTTAAGTCCCATAGGAAAAAGGATAATAGTGAAGCACTGCACGTCATCTGAGTAGCTTGCGCGGAGAGGCGATAATAGGCTTTCATAGTTTGTATCTTAGTTACACATTTTGAATTGTTAAACTTGGCGATTCAAAACTCAACGTCACTTAATAACTAATGCTATAAGATGCGACATCCGGTAGTTTTCTAATCGTTACTGTACCAGCTCTTGGGAAGTACAGGCATATTAACAAAGCCATATGGAATTTCATACACTGGTTTGAATAACCGCTTTATATAGCCTATATATATATATATATATATATATATATATATATATATATAACACTGTATATTTTTCATCTTTATTACTGTATAGGTTTAGCAATTATAAATGTGGTTTTGCGTCGTGTTTATTTCCACGCAGATTTTGGTATTAGGTAAACTAAATTTTCAGTTTAACAAAACATCCACTTTCTCCTGCATCACGACAACCGAAAGAGAAAACGAGTTCGATAAACGCCACGTCATGTCGATCCTGTCATTAATTGAAGGGCTTGAAGGAATGATGGTGGTGTCATTTTTATTGAGAGGTGATTTTTTCATTCATATTAACCATGTTTTAAAAGAAAGTTCCGTTGCAATTATTATAATTTTTTGCTCAATTTTCGAAGTAAAATACAAGTACTAAAAAAACGTGCGCTGTATTTTATATGTAAAATCAATTAATCGTTTTGTGAAAATTACTTGTGACTTACACCACTATCATTCTAAGTCCCTCAATTATTTACTATGTGGCAGTGTTTCCGTAGTCCCGCAGTAAAGATGGGATTTCTAGCGGTGACGTCATTTTATTGTTGTAAAATCTTCACCGTAGTACATTACAGGACCTTTGCGTGGTTTCATGTCGATTTGAATATTAAACGTTTAGGAATAAATGTTCTAAGTTGTTTTTCGCTACGTAGGAAGGTTTGGAGTACGCAGTGTTCTGAAAGTTCTAAACCTCCTTGTTTCTGGGAGGTCAAAACGAGTTCAACTCTCTCCTGGGAAAGGTTTTTAAAATCATATTATGGGGGTATAAAAACCAGCTTCCTTAACAACCTTCGTGTAAGTTTACCTCAACAAACATGTAGTAACGAGCAGTTGTAAAATTATTCTTCCACCGATCCGACACAATTTAATTTCTGGATGTTAAAGCGGGTTGCATGAAATAATATGATAACCGTGCACTTTTAATAATGATCATAACACTCTTTAGTAATTAGCTACTTATTTTCAGTTCTCGTTGGACCTAGAATTTAAACTTGATTTATAAATCATTTTCTCGTCATATTTCTTAATAATGCAACACTAAATAAAACATTTAGTACCTGTCTGAAATCTTCAGCCAAGGGAATAAATTGAATTCAATAAAGGCTCATTAAAATGTATTGAGAGAACTTTCTTAATACTGAAAATACTTTATGCTACACAGTCTTTGATTAAAAACTCTCCGTAGGTGTTCGAATAGATGTACTTTATAATGAATAATACTTTAAAATGAAGTACTTTATAATGATATGTTATTTATGTGCAATAAAATAATAATTTTGACGACTTCCGATTTTTTTTTTTTTTTTTTTTTTGTTTCTCATGTCGACAAGATAACTGAGCTGCAGGAACAACTAGGCCTCTGCGTTACAGGCCTAGCTTGTCACGCAATGTTCAATGGCTATTCGTATACTATAGACAAATAATTAATTTGTATAACTGTATAGTATCTGTTCATAAATTATTTGACGATCACTGACCCTCTAGGATATATACTAAAAAAAAAAAAAATTTCAGGTAATTGATAGTTTTTTTCATAACTAACATGTTTTTAACATAGGCAGTTATAGAGAACAACGTCTTGCCGACTTTAAGACAATATTTCAATAAATTTACATTTCCGTTTTGGTTTGTTACATTTTGAACATATAGTATTTTTTACACGAAAACTATAATGTGTGCTAGTTATTGTTGTGTGCGTTGCAAATTCACGCAGATAAATATAGTTCAGATGACACGCTAATGTTTTCCGTTGTGGCATGCAACATTTTTCGCCAACATATATAGGCCTATATCTGTTGTCTACTGGTGTTGTTCTTTGTTTAATTTGAACTCAAAATTAAAAATTACTAGATGACCTTTCGGAACGTTTTGTGACAAGGATTTCTTGTTAATGTTAGCCTATAGATGCTCAGCCTTGAATTTCGAAATAACACCTTGTGTATTGGCTGCAAATCGGCAGTTACAATTGCAACTTTCAGCAATATGCCACTGTGCGTTCCAATAATATTACGTTACAGACCCGGTACCTGTAAGCGCTCTTGCAGTATTGGTGAACAAAGGAGATGACTAAGAATATTGAGGAATATTATTTATAGTTAATTACATATTTATTGAAAGTGTGGCAAGTTTTACAGAAAAGCAAAAAATAATTAAATATCTTGTCTTCATAAAATAATTTTATATAGTTTGTTCATAGTAAACCGTCTTGTGGTTCCAGACTTTGACACTGGATTTACAGTGACATAGTTTTTATTTTTACATATTACTTACACTGCTATGTTTCTGTAAACACGTAGAGTAACGACCCTAATTGGCTGAAAGAGAAAATGTAATGTTAGTAGAGCAGGTGATTTTTTGTGAAAATAATTTCACTGCAGTTTTTTTTCTTACGTGCACATCTGCAGCTCTGCTTCATGGTCAGTGATTGGCTGTTTATAACTCTCAGCGTCTAGGGTTCTACCCGCAGATCACAAACGTGTGGTGTCGCAGTAACATTGTTCCGATTGGCACAGGCAAATGAGCGACACCTCAGCACTAATATATTTAACTCGCTCTAAATATCAGGATTTCAAAATTTTTTACGTTATCGCCAATACCTTACATTTCCAGTTCATAGTCTACGACGCGACCGCGGTGGCCGAATGGTCACACCATTTGCCTCCCACCAAGGCAGTCCGGGTTCGATTCCCGGGAGGGTCGGTCCCCGGGTTTTCGCGTGTAGAAATCGTGCCGCTGGCTGGCGGATTTTCGTGGGGATCTTCCATTTCCCACGCCCCTTCATTCCGGCGTTGATCTATACTCACCTCATGTCACATTAACCGCTTAACTCCGCTTGGGAATCGCTAGCAACGAAATCGTCGTAAATAAACCTTTTATAGGCTATTTACAGTTTGTTTCAGAGCTCCTAAATTACCTTAGAAATCAAGACCATATTTTTGTCTCTCCTGTTTACTGCTCGTTTTTATAGTTGCGAGGTATCACGTTAAGGTAAAAATATGTGAGTTAACTGCAGGTAACTACAGTAATATATAGAGGTTGACTTGAAGTATAAATACGCAGACCAGTAAGTCATATGTTACAAGCTTGGCTATGACCGCTCAATTATTGACTGTGAGTTGTGAATAAACGAAGGTAAGAGGGGAAGAGATGTCAGGTTCCAACACTCCAGGACATCATGTGACTGGGTAAGTAACGCGCAGGAAGAAGGCGATTAATGCTATTTTACGCCGGTTGCAGGCGTGCGTTTAAGTCCATTCAAGTGCTCATTAAAATAGGCATATTAGCAATATCCCTTTCAATAGTTTTATGTGGCAAATACCTGCCTCACTAGTACTCCAGACGCACAGCAGAGAGCGTCGAGTCGGTGTAAAGTATTCGTAAAATATACACAGAAGAGCATCCGTTTAGCTTTATCCTGTATTTTCCACTAATAAAATATTAGAATCGTCACTTTAAAGTCGCATAGAAAAGAAGACTATAACGAGAACATTGCACTACAGTTTACTGCTCTGCGCATGGTGGCGGTATTATTCTTGACGCACGCTTCAGTCTCGCCCGTATGACTTTCGCCTCTAGCAGGTGAAACAAGCGAACCTAGAGGACTTTTAACGACTGGGGTAGTGATCAGGTGTGCCTCCTCCCGCCTCGCAGCGTAGCATTATGCCCTGTGGAAACGATGCAGGTAGGGGAATGTAAGTGGCAAGGCGTGGTAATGGTAGGAGGTATAATACAAGCACTGCAGCTGGACGCGAGACAGTAACAAGGATGATTATTGGCGTGCAGAAACCAGTCGCGCGAGTGCAGTGTGTCTGTGAAGTGCAGTGCCTCCTCCCCCTTATTCTCCCCTCCAATCCCTTGATAACTACTCATACCCGGGGATTGTTCGTTCATTTCTCGCTACATTCAAGCCCTAGATACTGGATAAGGATTGTATCAACTCGTATTTCTTTTCCGATTCGTTATTGTTTCACTGCTCGGTTCAGTACTGGTACAATAATGTAAATATTGCGTGAAACATATTCACCATTGTTAGAGACACAGGAAAATCGCGGGAATAGTTGACTGTTTGCTAGGCTCCAACATTATGTACAACACTGAATGTTTTGTAACTATATTGGCTATGGTTAGAGGCACGAGTATTTCGCGTATTAATCTGGCAACAGCCTAGACGTCCCAGTCCTATACACACAGGTCAAAGTCGAGTATCCATTGGCTTCTAAACCTACAAGTGGGTAGCCCCACGACTTATTTTATTATTTACTACTGGCTTGCAATCTCCGAAGGTGTGTTAAAACAGCTGTCGTCTTATCACAAAGTTACATTTACGTATAGGTTCTTGGTGTCCAACCTGACGTTGAATCAATACGCGAAATACTCGTGCCTCTAGCTATGGTTTATTTGAAGTATTGTTTCTCTCTTCAACAGGCCCAGTTAGAACTGTACAGCTTGAACACAAAGCTTGTGTGATTTGTCTCAAAACTGTTCACACGTGTCACGGTTATTATACTACAGCTTATTGGAGACTACGCTAAACATTTTCGCGATTTACCAATGTATCTATTGTGTATGAATGTATTGTACCGCGATTATAAATAAAAATATAACAAAAGCTCAGTAATATACTTTAGTAAAATATTTACCAATAAAAGATACTTAATTATCGGCATCGTGTTGCTGGTATTGCGCTGCCTGACTTGTGTAATGACGGTTGATATTTTACGAGGAAACAACTTTTGAAATGGGGTTGTTAACGTTTATTTAGAATGTTTTACAGTACGTCCAAAACGTTAAAAATGTTAAGTGATGTGCGTTACAAATAGCAATGAATAAACTTGTTTCATGTATTTGTTAACCTACCTTTGTGAATTGTATATTGAAGTGTGTGCGCGCGTGTATACGGTAGTTGCATAGTTGCATGCATGCGGTTACGGTAACACCAACCTTTCAAACATAATTGTTTGTGTTTTGACATTGACAGATTTGCATTGGGTATAAAATAAGCGTTTCGTTTAAAACCTCTAGTTTCTTCTCTGGTATACCTTATATGTTCGTTGGCTGTTGCTACACGAGCAGGCAGCGTTATCATTGTTCCGTCTGATTAGTTAGTAAAATAAAATTCATCAATAATTTACTAGCTAACACTGTAAATTTATATATATATATATATATATATATATATATATATATATATATATATATATATATATATATATATATATACAGGATGTCCACAAATTATCACTACAACTTCAACTGTTAATTAAAAAATAACTGTAGGTGGTAGAAGCATGAAGTTTACTGTATGTGAACAAGCAGCTCTCAAAGTTTACATACAAAATTAATAAACTTCTACATGTGCCCCCTTTGTTGCCCGAAGCACATCAAAACGATATTCCAGTTCCTGCCATGTCCGTGCCAGCATTC
>PNEQ01021037.1:0-38380 GCA_003012365.1 Medauroidea extradentata
AAATTGACATGTAAAATTCTATGCTTTTCTCTTGCTTTAAAGTTAAATTTAAAATTAAAAAGAAAATTTTAATGTAAATTTCTCTACTCGCATCCCCAATTAATATGTTGGATCCCGCCGTATACATCCTTATACCTGGTTAATTTGGCCTACTTAATTTGTTATTACAAAAAAAAAAACATTAATTAAGACAAAAAAAATTGAAATTACAGTATGATAAGAGGCCAAGTAAGTGCTACGTGCCAGTGCACGTCACAGTACCATAGATTTGTATGTGCCGCTACTTGTCTAGTAGAAAATAAAAATCTTGAAATCTGAAAAAGAATTAATATAACTTTTTATTAACGATTACATTTACATATTTTCTTCTTCGCGCGCTTGTGTAAAAGTGCAATAAATAGTTAATTTTTTCAATTGAGCTCTATATTTACTAGAAGTGGCTGAGTAGCTGGCGGCTGGCCGGGCGGCAGAAACAGCGTACACCGCCATGCAGACATGCGATGACCTTGCAAGGTGAGGTGGTTGGCTCAGTCGAGCGTTGCCAAGTAGCGCACGGTGGGCAGCAGCAGCTGCTTGCTTTGTCCGACGCCGTACATTGCGAATTATTTTGGTGTTGATGCGCCCCATAAAACCACTTACTTTATACCTTCAGCTGTGTGGGGTTGTATTTAATGGTAACAAGTACAGTTCAATACTGTATGTAAAATTTTTTTTTCATTAAAGTTGTGTTTCGGAGCATACGTCTGACTGACGTGCAGCATTCAGATAATTGCAGTGACTGCTACGTGGTTGCAGATAAAATAGCAACAACTCCCGTTAATAATAACCACGTCTGTGTGATGGCACCAGATAAGATGAACTAATGACTCGATCAACCGTGAAATTTGATTATCCGACTGTCTCGTCCCCTGCATTATCGCGGATAATTGAGGTTCTACTGTAGTAATTAATTTCAGTCTCAAGTTTGATCGGCGTAGTGACACAGTTAGAGCACATTAATTTTTTAGCTCCTTTGGGACATATCTGACATGTCCTTATGTACTGTTCATTCACTTATCTATCATTTCATAGATAATAATGATACATGCACTGCTTATTCGGTATAGTAATTATTTCTACAACACGTGCAAAATTAATGAAATCAATTAGATATGATGATATGAACTTCGCTTAATGCCTATAAAATGATTAGTGTCAAAATATCTAATGTGACAGTTTTGTTAAAAGTATGATGAATAATTTTACGGATTCCAAAACACTGTCAATTGCACAATACTGATGGTTTTTCATACCTATCTCATTCACACTCATAGGTTCCCATGACTTTGTGTTCATACTCGCCTAAATACCACCAATTCATGAATTGTATTCTATGCTCAATACCTGTCTGCCACTACACTTGGCGAGCAGTCCGGACACCCTTGATTACCGGCTGCAATTACATGAACACTGCGTATTTTCATTGACAGACCTTACCTTTGATCACATGCATGTGCTTTGCGTGCTCTCTCTTGAATGCAAATAGACAGTAGGTACATTTACTGTGCAGTGGCCTAGAAAATTATGGGAAATTTCATTTGTTAATGTGTACAAGAGTTCATTGCTTGGTTAATGATAATCTTGTATTAATGATTATAACAAGTAGATAATATAAAAAAAAACAATTTTATGTTCTGCACATTTAGTTTTCTTGTTTTTAAGAAGAAATAAGCGGGCGTTACGTCTTATAAACAATGAGGTCATTGAAGATGGAGATAAAAGACTTGTCGCAATGGCAGGGACGGGGGAGGATTCTGCCAAGGTATCTGATCAGAAACCCTCCCAGCACTTGGTCTAAAGCAATTTTGGAAAACTATAAAAATCTGAGATTGGAATGGCCTAAACTGGGAATTGAACCAAAGTCCTCCGGAACGCTAGTCCAGTCTGTTACCAATGCATCACCTAACTCAGTTCCTGTTTAAGATGTCTATAGTCTACATTACCTTTAATTTTGTCATAGGTTTTTGGTGTAGGGATTTTTCTACTAAATATGTTTAAATTGAACCCTTCATACCTGTTCAAAAGTATGTATTACTTTAAAAACTTACAGTTACAACTCAGTATAGTTGAACTTTGTTATAGGTTCCATATATGTGTGCACTAGTACCTGGGAAATTATTCATACTCTTTTGCATGCAAAGTTGTGATGTACAGTAAAACCCAGTTAGTAAGTTCTTGAAACTTGTAAAATATATAAACTTAATAATTATAAAACTTCTTAAACTGGTGAAACCACACGTTGATAATAACCTAAAAACAATTGTTCTCTAGCTTATTGAGTACAAAGTCTTATTAACAAGGGTTTATTGTACTTCTGCTCATGCTACCGTATGTTCTTATAACGTACTTGCTGCCTGTGCAGTCATTCAAACATGAATGGAAAGCTAGGTACTATGTATTTGTATAGCACGTCACATTGTAAAGCTCATGCTTGATGTGCAACTTCTGAATTGCTTGAGCATAAGTTATGTTTAATGAACTTGAAAATGCTTACTGCCTTAAAGATTTTTTTATTGTTTAAACTTCAAACACCAAAATCCTTTTGAGTATTATTTAGCATTGCAGTCCTGTCCTGAAAGAAAGAAAGAAAGATAGGAAAAAATATATAATAATACAACCTATTTTATGAATAAATTTGGCATAACATTGTTTCAGTGTTACTCTTGTTTCATATGTAGACCTGTCGCATTGTTATATTTGCTTATTGAAAGTGGGACAGTGAAACATCTTTATAATACTAACCTTAAAGGAACTAAAATTATTTTAGATGTTTTCAATCATGAGGTTTGTTTTAACAAGTAACGCTTGATTATCCTTGTGCAGATGACCCAATTTGCGGCTAAACTGCAAAATTTTTTGAATGCCAAAAATTTTAAGTTC
The DNA here is from genome assembly GCA_003012365.1 of Medauroidea extradentata. NCBI lineage: Eukaryota > Metazoa > Arthropoda > Insecta > Phasmatodea > Phasmatidae > Medauroidea > Medauroidea extradentata. Next base: position 2,920 of record PNEQ01021037.1, read on the forward strand.
ACTGTAAGTACTTCTGAATGATATTTAGAGGGATTTGAATGTTAGTAATAACTACTGTAGTATAATCATATACAAGTAATATTTATCATGACTAAATAATTATAATGCAGTTTTAACCTCTGAAGGGCTAAGTTGTGGCATGAAGCTGAGTGCTGGCAGAACTGCATAAGTATCAGTAGTCAACCATCTCTAGGCACTGCCGCCATGCTGCCCTTCTTGCCCAGGCTGCCACAGCCCCATTCCGTGAATTTTTTTCCGTGTATTAACTTTGTGTCACAACCAAGAATATTTTAGCTAGTGAATTATTCCACTAATTTACAACCAAATAATATCTGTGAAACGAAGCGTGTAGTGTTTTTATATTTTGGTTTTTTATTTGTTTTTTATTGATACATGTAATCGTATTGACAGAAAGTTTTATGATTTCGTATTTTTGTTTATTTTCGACAGATATTATTTCTATTTCTTTTCCAAAATGTTTTGAGTTGATATTTGAACTGGGACTAACAGTTTTTGGTAATATGTTGGCTTTTTAGTGTTTGTTTACAATGTTGTTAGTAGTAGTGCTGCTAATATCTTCTAGAATGATCTAAAAGTCTTTTTAGGGTCACTTGGCTGAATTTAAAGTTAGCCTATAACTTCCGTTCCCACAATTGGGGAAACCTATTTTTTTTTTTTTTTTTTTTTTTTTTTTTTTTTTTTTTTTTTTTTTTTTTTTTTTTTTTTTTTTTTTTTTTTTTTTTTTTTTTTTTTTTTTTTTTTTTTTTTTTTTTTTTTTTTTTTTTTTTTTTAATTAGAATGGCAGTCACCTGGTCACACAATGTCCTGTTTGAAAGGGTAGGTGACTTGACACTGCAGGCATGTGGGAAAAGTCTCATGTAATCACTTGTCCCAGCAATTTAAGCCCAACCATCTGTGATGCAAGTGCAGCAAGAGCTCTTAATATGTGAAGTAGCGTGCCATTGTAGTCTGCACCAGCGTGCCTGAGGTTGTTTCTTCTTTGGACCTAATTTTTGTCTCAACTTTTAAATTTACCTACGTGAACTATGTTCCACAAATGTAAGAGGCTATTAGGACATCAAGGTATGTTTTTGCCCGTGTTATTAAGTTATTTAGCTGTGAGCAGTTGTCGTGGAAACTGTTTTCAGAACTTAATGATGCAATCTTAGGTCGCAGTTATTGTGAAAAGATGTTGCGAGTGTTCATTTTGATTATAAACTTTAATCAGCATAAATAAAATTTACTAAATATGAATGTCTTAACATTTCATTTGTACTTACTCTTATTCGCAGGGCTATTTATTTCAAAGTTGGTATTTAGCCGCACTAACCAATCCCCTCCATCCGGACCGGTCTTCTGCATGTCCATCAGTAGCTCCAATCTTCTCAGTATCAGCTTTAACCTGACTCCACCATGCCTGTCTCAGTTTTTGTAACCCCCAAAAATAACTTACAGAATTTTTATTTCAATTGTCTTCTTTACCTAACACCCAGAGCATGGACTAAGCTTTGTAGTTAGTGTTGCTTATGATGTCTGCAATCGTGGAGCAGAGTAATGCTACAAAGTGGTTTTAATCTAATCCAATCCAATCCATAGTTTTTTAATTCTTGTGTTCAAAGCTAACCATGCAAATATGATACAGTATATATTTATTAGTATTTACAATTTCATAATCTTTTAACAGTTTATTGCAGGTATATTGTTTCACTAGGCTTACAGTTGCGTCATTTTTGTAACATTCTTCACATAAAGATCGTGCTTAGAGTACAGTTTTCAGAAATTAAAATCAGAGGAGCTGTAACTATTCTAAAAATATCAAAGGGACATAGAACCTTTATCAGGAGTACTAACTCAGTGTAGAGTGTGTTGTGTGTTAACAGACAGCAGCCTCCACCCATGAAGTCTTGCCTGTCTTGTCACCAGCAGATCCACCGCAACGCACCCATCTGCCCACTCTGCAAGGCCAAGTCACGTAGTCGCAATCCCAAGAAGCCAAAGAAAAAGGACTGATCTCGTGCTGTGTCGCATAGGACTGGCGGTCATTGAATTTGTACTTAATTGTTGTCTGTATACGTGTTGTGATCTTTATTTATTCTCTGTGTGTGAGTTTCCATTCATATGCACGAGGACTTCAATGCGCAGGTCTATTTTGTAAAAGACTTGATGTACAGGTCGATTTTGTAAAAGACTGTTTTATAGGATTTTGGTTTTTGAATTTTTGGAAGATATCACTGCCGAGTTGGTTATGAATGGTAAACTACTTACTTGCAAATCAAATTGTGGTATGCAGGAGTGTCCTTCATGTTCGTTGCATGTACAATTAAATGGTTTTTTAGTGAAAAATTAATTTGATACCAGAACTCAGGGGAAAATTTATGACAGCAGCTGAGTACAGTTTTGTAAATTGTTAAGTAGGACTTTTATGTGTAACTGTCTGTTTACTTTCATGGTAAGCATTAATTCCTGTTTTTGTAGTGGTGCCATGCTATAACAGCTACAATGGTGAGATAAATTTTTCTTTTGGCTAACTTTTGTTGTAACAAAATTGGCTATTCTGTGTCACTTCCTTTTGGCTATTTTCTTGTAGATGCGTTGTCTTTTTTTAGCATTCCACATTTTTAAAATGCTGAATGGTGCTTGAAAGCAGACAAGATCATAGAAAAATAAAATGGGTCAAGGCAATGAGCACTAGCGCAGGCCTGCGCATTTAATGGATTTCAATCATTTTAAAAAAAATTTAAAGGTTTAAATGGAAATACGGATCATTTTAGATATTCATGGATATGTATTTCCAGCACCTGTCTTTATCAACAATCAACGCAAATAGTGATGCACGTGAATGAATTAATGAGATTCCCTAATCTTTTTTAATGTTTACTGTGCACTTAGAAATCTTTTCCTTTATTTTGGGAGAAAAAGTCAGGCCATAGACAAGTAAATGTGGGAAACATTTAAGTTTTATTTTAAACCAAAATAAATCTTAAAGGAAATTTTTTAAAACACCTCATAATGGCTGCACCCCATATTTCCGGCAAAATTTGGGAAAATAACATGTTGTGCTTATGTGAGTAAATGTGGATATTTACATTTTACGTGCAGCACCATGATGCGAGAAAACTATGTCTCATTTGAGGCCATAGATAAACTAGTGCAGATATATTCATTTTTCAACAATAAGTAGCCAGTTGAATATGTTCTTAGTTTCTCTAAATTTGTTCTACAAATTTTTCCAAATAGAAAAACGCTGGAAAGTTTTACTGCTGTTTTACAGAAACTGGTTAAAAAATTCTGTATAACATCTCTGTTTTTCACAGTTTTGCAATAATTTGCTATGTACATTGATTTTATTATCAAAATTCTACAGCAAGAATCTTCTAAAAGTACTTTGGAAATGTATGTAGACGTAAGATGGAAATATTACGTGATTTTTAAAATTCTAATTACAGGATTTTGAAAATGAACTTGGTGGCAGTCCTGCACTATAATGGCACTGCTTGCCATGACAGCGACCATCATTCAGGTGAAGCATTGCTGCCTCAAGCTGTATTTTGCAAAAAGGAGGTAGCAACCAGCAGGGCATTCATTCTCGTACTTAGGTAACCTCTCGTGTCCAGCCGAGAGGGGAAGCAGAGTTTGGTAAGAGAGGAAATGGTTTCTAAGCAACTAGCAGCAGCTCTCGTCCTCTTGTCCCCCTCCTCTTTGCCATTTTTACGAGTGTGAGTGGCAGGTAATTTCACCTGAGTTTTATTTACCAATACAAGTCTTCTCCCCACTTTCTTAGATGGGTAGGTGGTGGTTCATGCCCACCATCTCCTTTTTAAGGCCATGTCTTGCCGCCTGAGGAAGCCAGTTTAATACTGGCGAAATGTCGCGACCGCACTTCTGTGCAAAAATGTGTGTTGTCCCTTCGTGTGTGTACCTACTTACAAGTATCAACTATAAGTACTTGTACTTCTGTCTGTTGTATTAGTATTACTTAGTTAGCCTAGCGGCCTATTTACCGCCATTCAGGAAATGAGCACATTTGTGTTGGAAGGAATTAAGATGGTGAGTGAATGGAAAGAGAGGTATCACATTGTAAGGGAATGAAGCCTCAGGACCATTCAAATATGAGCCAGAGAATTAAGAATAGACGTTAGTATTGTTTGAATTACTATGTTTGAGCATTGTGGAATGTTAATAAACCCTACGATGATGTATTCTAGGTTTCAGCTAGTGAATTCCAGTGCTGTTAGTGAAAGAGAAAACAAATAGGTACTTATTTCAAACTACTACTGTAATATTTATTAGCTACCACCTAATTTTTTTTGATAGATTATTATGATGCACTAAAAATGGTTTCTATAGTGAAATGTATTATTGTATCCCTTATTTGTTATAGCAAGGTTCCACTATATTTTAACATTAGAAATGTGTGGGAATGCTCAATTTTAAATACAGTACTGTGAATGTTTATGTAGAAGTTGTGCACAATTTGCATACATCATAAAGTGTATAACCTCAAATTTGTTGCACATCACAACCTGCCATTTTCTTTGCAATGTCCAAGGGACCTGTTAAAATTTGAGTAAAATGAATAAAAGTTATGCCGTATGAGGTTAGCTTAGAAATAGTCAAAACAAGTTTAAAATTTGGGAATGTTTAAAAATCAAGCTCTTCTGTAATTCTTTTATGATTTGTTCAGTTGTCAAAGCTTAGTAAGAAAATAGTGAATTGTGTAAACAGTTATGTATAAACAATTTTGTTAATGTTGAACAAATATGTAAAAAAAACTAGATCAGTAATTTCTGCCATGCTGTTTAACCCATATTGTATGTACGTATATCTGCCCATTTCTGCAATCAAGGATCTAGAGTTCCATTTTGGAACCTTTAAAGGAATTAAATACTGTTTTAAAGAGTTTTTTTTTTTTTTTAATGGGGTTTCAGTTTCTATTTTGGACTAGTCCATAGGCTTCAAATGGTACCGTATTCACAACTAAATCTCCAATACCATGTTTGGATACAATAAATAATTGTAGTCTAATTTTCTTATGAAACAGTATTCCATCACATAACTCTTATAAATTATGAAAGGTGTTATTTTTATGCAGGAAAAGTGTTTGTATTTAACAAATACGCCCCTTAGGTGCTAGGAATCAAACGGTGGATAGTAAATAGCCTGAACATCGCTCTCTTATATATAATAAGGGTACTGAAGAATTTCTAATTCAGTACAATTAATATTTTAGGTTATTTTCCTTTTTTGGAAGTAGTGTAGTGTATGTGGACCCTGTTGGTAGTGAATTACAATGATTTTGATTTGCATGTTTTTACGTAATTATGTGTTGCGTAAGATTTAGTTCTGTAGATATTTTCTATCTGTAAGTGAGCTTAACTGTTTTCTAATACTGTACATAGCACTACAAAGGCAAACTACCGGTATAGTATAGCCGCCTTCCGTTATTTACTGATTTCACTTGCCAGTGTTTTCAGTAATGTCAGCTATAGTTCCGATATTGCTTATGGCACTGATAGTCACCGATGGTTGGTTTATGGTAATACGCTGTGTAAGGCTACATCTGTATACTGAGATTACTGATTTTACTGGCACTTCAGAGCGTTAGTGTTGTCAGTAGACCAATACAGTATTTTTGGCGGAAATTCAAAAGTTGAAGTTATCTAATGGTAGGACAAGGCATCTTTTTAATATAAAAGGGCCAAAGTGGGTATCTATTAGTAATTTATATAAGTTTATTTAACGTCTGTTTATACAGTGGATTCTCTATGTATTGAAACCTGATGTATTGAAATACCTGCATCCATGGAACACATTCTGGGGACGATTAATTTATTTTACAGCATTTTAAGACCATATCCATTGAAATCCCTCATGTATTGAAATTTTTAGTCAGTCCTATGAGAAACTGTGGATAGAGAATCCACTGTAGTTACTGAAGCATTTGTGGTGCAGTTTACAAAGCCTAAATAATGTTTAGAGGTTGAATCGTACCTTGTTTATGTATTTATAAATAATTGATACAGCTTTCCAAACATTAAATACAGTACACGCAATGTGAACATGCAAACATGAAAAAACGAAAAAAATTATATCAGTCGTAAGTCGTGCTAGATGCGTCAATATGCTAAAAATATACCAACTTTACTTTTAAAGTAAATACAATTTACACGAGCAAAATAAACATGATTGTTTATCGCAAGAATGATATCACAGGTATACTAGAGATGTAGTTGCTAAGCAACGCATGTTGCAGTAATGTTTACTGTTTTGACGTTCCGAGATTATCTATTTACTGACAGAGAAATATTTTGCTGATTACTGATACTGTTCCCTTATTGTTCACGGCCATTGGCGAACTATCAGTGATATCAGCGTTGTCAGCAAAAAAACGGAAGGCGGCCTATATACTATACATGTACATACTGTGCTAGTAACTGCTTTAGAACATGTTTATTTGCACTACAACTACGTAGAACAGTGTTTTGTTTTATTGTGTCAATATTTGGAATTGAAAATTGTGTGTCAAAATGTTGTATGTAGTTCATCATGACTTTGTTTGCCTGTGTAGTTTTGCTTTATATAGAATTCTGCTAGATCTGATAAGTCAGAGTTGTGATCATTTATTGTACTGCATTGATTTATTGATCATTCAGTACAATATACAGTACCGTTTATGTATACCTGAGTGAATCCATGACAACGTAAATTCTAAGACAACCTCTCAATTCCTACATTAGGTTTTCTGGAAAAATAGTTCTTTACCAAGTTTTCTACAGATATCAAGCTATTGAGTTACAAAATGGTAACATAAATGTTAAAAAATATTTGGATTAACATTGCCAAATTACTGTACTTACTGTTTGTTTCACAAACAACTTAATATAAGGCTGGTTATTGGTTGTTGATGTTTCACAAATTCAAAAAACTTGTTTTTCAGTTTTATGGAACTTGCAGTGTTTTGGTCCGCTGAACAATTTCTGATTGATTCACAGCTCGTCAGTTGTTTTTGAACCAGAAGTGTTTTGATCAGTACAGCATCATTTTGTTTTATGACTCATTCCAATAACTTCTGCTAGAAACTTCGGTTTATAGGCAGCTACTATACAATCCAAAAGCGTTAAACCAAAAATTTGTTACCTAAAGATAAATGTTTCTGAATCTTAGGTTATCCCTACTTTACAAACAGTAATGTGGTTGGTGGGAAAATGCAGCAACGTTAACAGCATACTGTGAGAAACAGAAGTACAAGTACTTACAGTTGATAGTTTCAGATTCATACTTAGAGGGTCGACACATTTTCTAGCCCGGATGCACAGTCATGACGTTTCGCTGGTCAGACCAGCTTCATTGGGTGGGCAAGTCCAGTCCAGTCGGCATTGTTAGTTGTTGTCGTAGTTTGGGGTAGACGAGGGGGGTGGGGAGGGAAGAAAAAATTGAATTATGTATCTGATATTGAATCCAACCACGACCACTGTTACACTCTCCTATCAAACCACCATCCAAAGAGAGTGTAACAATTGTAAACATACAGGGACAAAACCAAAGTATCAAAATTTAATAATATAATAATTGCGTACTAGCGCTGAGTCTAATCAAAACAAACTAGGTAAATAGGAAAAGTTAAATGCCAACTCTGCAAACAATTTAGAATTATGTACATGTTGTACAGTATTAAAAAAAAAGTACAATTTACATTTTCGTATAGAATACACATTTGGCATAATTAATGATTTTAAGTACTGTACAGTGAACCCTCGATAACTCGGACTAAAAGGGGGGAGAAACTGTCCTAGTTATGATTTGTCCGTGTTATCGAGGGGCGTCCGGGGAGGAGAGGTAAGCAGTCATTAATCACAAGAAACGTGAGGAAATCAGTACGCTATCATTTCTACAAGCAAAAGAGGCGGCAATATATACTGCTTTGTACGTATCAATTTACAGGAGGTGGCAGTGGGGAAATTATCACTGTAACGTGGAGAATTATTAAAGAAAGAATGTCAAACAACCTGGGTCGGCAGATTCTTATTTATTTATTTTTTATGCTACTTCTGGCTGATCTTTTTTTATCTGTGCTAGAAGCTGACACCAAGGCACCCTTCTACCACATAAAAGTTCTCACCCCTTTCTCTCGTTTGGCTGGCGACAGTCTGTGTGTGTGTGTGTGAGAGAGAGAGAGAGATAAGAGCTAGGGTGGTAGAGCGCGAGCGGAAGTAGTCGAGGTCAACCGGTACAGTCTCAACAGTAATACAAACACCGCACGTGACCACATGGAACTGACGAGATGTTTACGTTAAAAATCGCTCAACATCAGCATGTCACAGTGTCTGCAGACAGCTGCTTGTTTCCTACGAGAAAATGTTTTTTTTTCCAGTGCCTCTCTGTTAGAATACGAGGCCAGGAGCAATGTAAATCTCAATCTACCTTTTTTTTTTTTTTTTAAAAAAAAAGTTGAAGTCTACGGCCGTGGTTGAAGTGATAATGTGCGCTTATAGGCCACCCTTCATACTTGCTGCATCGTCTTAAAATAAATTTCACAGATACCATCAACATTAACGGGAACTCAATAAAAGCCCATTCATTTTAATCATTTAACTTTTTCAAAAGCGAGGCCCTCTAGAATGTGCTGCCCGGGGCAAATGCCCCTTTCTGCTCCCCCCTCACCTTTTTATAACCCTATAGCATTCCTTGTATGGCTTTGACGATCAATACGGACCTAGTAAATTTCTGGTATAATGCTCCAGCATTACCTGAACGTAACTTTCAGCGTACTTCCGCAGTAACAAAAGATGCTATTCCTCCGCAAGTGACGTTTCCAAAGTTGCAGTTCCATAGCCAAATTAACATAGTTGTAGACTATAAAATGGGTAAATTTTGTGAATGCAGAGAAGGTGACATCCTAAAACGGCTTTCGCTGATACACCGCCTACCCATCTTGATACTACCAAGCAGCTCCATTCTCTGCCACATGTCTGCCACGCACAATTACAGCTTACTTGCCTGCGCACCACCACAATACGTAAGGGCAACAACTTGCTAACGCAATTTTGTAATGTGTTCCTTCATTACAAACTACCTGAAAGTTCACAGCAACACCGGATCCTGCAGTTGCATTAATGCCGACCACTGTGTATACTGCCCGTACTACGCATGACTCCACACGGCGTAGTTCGTGCGTCCACACCGGCTCCGGTCGAGCGACTCCCAGCCTACCTGTAACTCACGTGCCCGTCGCTAGGGCACTCCACAAGGCTCACCTTAACTCTTGCATGCATATTTAATCCGCCTTCCTGGAAAATTCTGGTATATTTTCAAACAGTAATATAAAGCTTACTATGTGATGCCATAAAACCCTTTATGGTCATCACACCACCATTCCATCTCCACTGCTTCATGATTTGAAATTCCAGTCACAGTGTAGTTTGCCTTCTGGTCACTAGGCTTGTAAATAACAGCATACACTGCCGACTGGACTACAGTGTGCCATGACTTGCCGCCCAATGATGTTGGTCTGACCAGCGAAATGTCACAACCATGCTTCCGCGCAAGAATATGTGTCGTCTCTTTATGTTTGTACCTGTCTACAAGTATTGACTGTATGTACTTGTACTCTGATCTTTCATGTTATATTTTTGAATGTTAAATCATGATAAATAAACTTTGTCTTAAATACAGGTGTATGTATTCATACCAGTAAAGTTCGGAGATTTAAAATTACAACATTTTAATCAAAATAATTTCTGTTGTAAAAAGGAATATTGTTTTATAAATATAATTCACGTGGCTAGTGTAACAGAGGCAGTTAATTATAATCTGCTGTGTTTAGCATACTAAGTCGAAAAGGTGTTCGTGTAGAGTGATATTTTCTTTATCATTAAAAGGTGGTCAGGAACTGGAGTAAGGTATGTATGTTAGTACAGTCACATGATCATGTTAATTAAAAAACACCCAAACAATTCAGGATTTTAAGATGGTGGTAATAACAGCAAACTACAGTACGTAAATAACTATTCCATACATTTGTAAAGTATTTTCTTAAATATATCTGTTGCAGCAATTTTTTTTTTTACATTTTCGTTATTATATTATATAAAATATTTGTTTGGTGCTTGTTTCTCCAATATTTTTTAACACTGTGTACTCAGTTTCACTGTATTGTGATTTTGGTTATGTCTGTTGTTTATATTTTTAGTGCCAATTGGCCAAGAAGTAGATGGAGAAGCCACTCTTACATCTTTGACGCATGTAAACTATACTGTTTACTCTTACTGTTTACTCTTTGCACACGTTAAGTAGAAACTTTGTTCTGCTCATTCTGCTTTTGTGGCCTTTTATAATCTCGTGAAAAGACTTATGTTTGTATTTAAGTCTCTTGTGGACGGAAGTGAGCATTACATAATTACTTTGGAAATAAATGTTAGATACTACAGTACACTATTATCATACTTGTAATGTTGGTTACATGAAACACAGATGTCTCTCTTTAGTTTGTGAATGGCTGCACTTGACTGTTGTAACTCCTAAAATACTGTACCACTCAAATTTCTAAAACAAAAACTTAAACCTTGCCACATGTAGAAGCAATGTCCTTTTCAAGCATGTCGGTCAGACGTTATTTCTCCAGTGTTTCCTCACCTTAAATGCAGAAAATTATTTCTTTTACGTAAGCTTCTTGTGAATCTACGTAATTTATTGTTATGTTAGGTTTAGTTGAAATTGTTTAACTTGAACTGATAAGTCGTTGAAATGACAGTGGAATATGGGTGTTTAATGTACAGTTTCCGAACTTGGGAGAAATTATAATGCTTAAATTGAGGGAACATTTCTTCAAGTGATTCTAGATTTTAACCTATTCACTGTGTAAGGACTTCCATATTATGAAGTTAAAAGACCAGAATAGGCATTTGTGCCAAGATCTCAAATGAGTTATTGTGTGTACAACATTATGCATCTTTTTGTGTGCTCTTAAGTGTTTTGACTAAAATAGAAGGCTTCATGCATATAATGTTACAATGTTAAACTGCAGTAATAATTATGTGAAAGCTCTTTTTTTGTGTATTTTTGTATTGCATTATATTCTTTTTCCACTGTGATGTCAAATATTTATAGTGTATAGTATTGTGCTGTGTGCTTTGCATTATTTAACTAGTCATTGAATGAATTGAACAACTAGGCTGTGAAAGTGCTGTTGTTCTCAGTTTCACTAACTGTAAGTAGTTTTGTATGCCAGTACTTGGTACCTGTTGTCCAGTTCGTGCAAGTAAAGTAAATTTTGACAGTTTTAAGAATAATGGTTTGTCTACGCTGTATAATTTTGACACTAGTATTAAGTCATCGAAAAAAATTATGAATGTAAACAAACGATATGTCTTAAGTGCACACATTTTCATAAGAAAATGGTGGCAAATAGGTTGGTAGGCCAATATTTACAATGGAATTTAAGTAACACCCAAGTACATACTTACACATTTCTGTCTCAACCTTATTTTTTTAATATTATAGCTGGATTCCAATTTTTTAACTGTAATCATGGTCAAGATTTACTTAATTTTATTAGGGTGGATTTTGCAGAGCACGTTTTGCTTAAACATATTTATGAGGCAATAATGTTTAGAGGTTTACTTCAGAAGGCAACTGTTTGAATAACAACTTTGGTGCAAAAGTGAAATATTTCCTTTTGCAGAACATTTTTTTTACTTCTGAAACAGGGATGTTTAAACTTCGCAGAGAGAACAACATATAATAAATGTACGTGTTTGTACCAGTGTGAGAAGTAAATATTCTGTACTCAGTTAGTATTTTTGCAAAGTTAAACTTGCATGTAGGGAATGTGTCTGAAAATTCTGTTGAAGCAAGGGTTTGTGAAGAAACTGCTTCAACACTACAAATTTTACCATAATACACCTATATGTAACAGTTTCAGTTTTCAAAAGTTGAGGGAAGGAATCCATTGTCAGAGTTAAAAAAAAATATATACACTAGTACACTACAAAAGTTAGGTAATGTACTTTTGTAACACTTAAAAAATAAATATCTATTCCAGCATCAATTTATTACGAAAGAAACTAGTAGGTAACACTATTTATAATGCCTGATTACTAAAGTTCAGTGAAACCTTGTTATAAAGACAGTGGCTTATACCGACGACTTCACTATAACAACTCCTATTTGCACAATGTCTCTATAAGACTTGTGCAGTGTCTGGATATAACACAAATCTTATACAGTATAAAGACAGTTTTTGTTGCAATTCACGGTGTTCATTATAATAAGGTACCACTGTATAATTTTTAGTTTTGGGTAGTACAGTAAAACCCTGTTAAGATGTGTCTGAAGGAACTGAAAAATTTAAACTTCTTAGCTGGGAAAACTTCTTAAAAGGGTCAAATTACAGTTGTATACATAGACCTTGTAAAACTAATTCAAATTTATTAAGGGGGAAAACTTCTTAAGTGGGAACTTCTTGAGGGGGTTTCACTGTATTTGCCATTTGGATTAATAACATGACAACATAAATTTCATAACTTTCATCTACAAATGAAAGAACTTAACAATAGGGAAAATTTCTATTTTTTAATCAAACTGTTATTTAAAAGAACATTTTATTTAATAAACAACGGTACCATGCTTTCTTATTTTGTGTCTATATAATTGTAGTAAAACTTAAATAAAAAGAGCAGTCTGTTTTGCACTGGAAAAATGTGAACCGCCATGTTGATGTCCCTGTCACATCATACTGTACGTTTTATTGTATGTAACACACAAACTACAGAAACATAAATTCAGGTTGTGAATTTGTGTTGAATAAAGTAGTTTATGCGGTAAAAACTAGTACGGCTGGAAGTCCGAAAAGTATAAAAGTGTATACAGTGAAACCTCGTTAATACAAACCCTGTTAATACAAAGTTATCTTTAATACAAAGCGATTTTTATTCCCCTTGGAATGGGACAAGAAATGAAATAAATACTTAATTGTTTAATAAAAATTTTGTTTATGCATTAAACCATGAAATATCATGTTCTCACGTAAAAGGAAATCTATATGATTTGTGGGGCTAAACAGTGTGACCAAAATTTTAGAAACTTTTTAAGGTTTTTAGTGAACACCTGTTAATACAAACAACCAAAATTTTGGTCCCTTCAGGTTTGTATTAAAGAGGTTTGACTGTAGTACCTTTGTACAGCAATGAAATGCAATTTTCTCTGAATAAAATCTTAACTATAGCGCTGTTTGACAAACCAAGGCGGACTGCATAATTTAAGCTACAAGAAGAGATTGATTATGATTATTTCTATGTATTGTGTACAATATGACAAGGTTAGCATTAAATAAATAAATAATTTTAAGTTAATACTTGAAGTAAATAGCTTACAGTTTGCAATTAAATTTCTGCAACTGTAGTGTTTTTGGCTGTTCCACAGGCTGAGGCATCATCATTAGCCAATAGGCGAGTTCAAGGCACCCGTGATTGGCCGATAATTTGAGGAGTGGGCGGTGTCTTGCGAAACTTGCCCCGAAAGGGCAGCAGAGCTCTCAAATGCCGTTCACGAGAAACTTAAAAATTATTGAGAGAAAAAATTTACTTTTAATTAAAAAATGGATCAGCTATATTATTTTCCCGACTCACGCAACCAGGACGTTCGATCACCAGTCTGTACCAGGTTTGGTTAAACACATTCCTTATATTAGCTCGATAGATTCACTTTTTGTATGCATGCAAACTTCATTCGGCTGACTTTTCAAACCTAAACTTGTGATTATAAATCGGATATGAAACATTGAAAAGAATTCATAGTAAGTTATTATCATTCTGAAATTTAAAATAAATTGACATAAACTCAAACCTATAACTAAAACGTCGCAATATGTGAGAGCTACTAATTCCTTGCTGTCTTCATTCCTTTACAATCAACACCAGTGAAATCTTCGTTGTTGACTAACAAATGGCAACCATGCATGCCTTAACAACAGGTGAATTTCAGATCTAACTTTTATGTAACCGGGTTTGCTACATTTTATCAGTTTTTTAAGTCCGTGAAAAATTCCAATACACACAATAGTGCCTGGCGGGCGATAGATAACCTAAACAAGTGAGACTACTGTACGTCATAAATGTTACCCAATAAGAACGAGTTTTCAATGTTTATGGCGGCATTTGAAAATTTGGCATTTTTAAAGTTGAATAATTTGAAAACTACAATGCTCACTGAGCTATTGATTTTCCTGGGCGCGTTTAGTGCCGAGGTAATTTGAAAGAATCATGTAAATATTACAAACTTTTTCTAGGAATTTTCCCTAATACAGTATATGTTTTTTACATTGGTCACAGTGCCTGTCAAAATTTGTTGTATTTGCATGAAACTGTTGTACATCTATGGTTACCATTCCTTTTACTTAACAAAATCTGTAGTTTGTATTTTATGTAAACATATTACTAAATAGCTTTTCTATACAATAGTAATAATATATCCTTATATAACCCTTAAAATTATTTCATTTATGACCAGCCGAGCTGGTGCATAAATGGTTATGTACTTAATTAGCTACCTAGATGTTATCAATGTCCAAGTTGTGCAGTAATTTTTTTTTATAATTGTGCATTTTGTATGATGTGCCAGTAAGCAAATGTTTGTAAATGTATCAAAGTGTAAAACTAGTTTTGTGTTCTGTATTTAGAAAGCCATGACTACCAGTACAGTATGATTTTATTGTGCTATAGGATGTTGTACTAAATGTTTTTGTTTGGGCAGTTCTATTTGTTGACAGAAATTATTTTACTACAATTTTCATGAAAAATGTTATATGCACTTTTTTCTAATAAATACAATACTTTTGTGTATATGTATATGCTTTTGGAATTTGGTTTACGGTATATACGTAATTGTGTTTGTCTCATGCTTGTGGTTGTAAAAAGCTTAGTGTTAAACAGTGCCGTTCGACATAACTCATAATACTGCCGCTATAATATCTCCTAGGTGATTTTTTTGCATGTGTAGCGATAAGGTCGGGTTTATAAATAATGTAACAAGGCAAGAATGTTAGAAATGCATTTAGTAAAATATGCAACAAAATTTCAGCAGTTTATAAACATCGCAAGAGACACGATGTAACCAACATTAACACTCAAAATTTTGAGGAAGCAACAGAAAGTTTCTCTCTGTATTTTTCCATTATGGTTATGTTTTGTCACTCATATCTCTTTTCTAAGTATTCGGTTGTTGTGGTATTTTGAAATAGTAACCAATTAAATATAAGTAGAGTGTATTTGAAGACACATTCTAAACAAGCACAAAATAAACATGTAATGAAATGATGGAATCACAGCCTTCTAAAGACAATTGAAAGTACAGTAGTTTCAAATGTTTTCGCCAAACAAACTGTCTATATAGAAGGTGATTAAACGCAAGAAGTTGAAAGTTGGTGAACTCTTGTGTTACAGCCTTGCGTACTTGTGTTTCTAGTGTATTTTATAAATGGGTATATATTTATTTTGTATGTTCAATTTATTGCATCTTGTGTTGTTGCATAGTTAATAACCCGGCCTAAGTATTTTGCTACCCATTTCACATAACAGCTAATACAGTGTGCTACCAATACTTACCAAAAGAACCCCCATCTACTGCTGACCATGCTGTGTACAACAGAAATTTGGAGTTGGACATACTATATTGTAAAATATAAGTTAATAAGATTGGGAAACAAAGAACTTGTTGACAGAGATAAGAAGTAGTGGAATAGAAAACTTTGGGTGATGTAAATAGTCAGTGGCTTGTTGGGTAAAGAAGCAGTACTCCAGTTCAAGCATTACCGTACTAATTTCATCAGTGAATTCATAAATGACTACGTGCTGAAGAAATACTTATTTTGACAAGCATTGCCTACAAATCAAAATAAGCCATGCTACAATATCAGAATGACACAACTAAACTTCTATTTTATTTACAACAGTCATAAAGTTAAAATAAATACTCTATTTACCTATGTAGCATCTGCCTCCATGTAAGACCAACACCCCTTCATTTTCAACCTACTCTAAAAAAATTTTTGTTTCACTATACTGTTCAAATTTAATTGTGATTTGTTCAGAAATGTAATTAAAGTAAACACTAATTTAATTAAATATATGGACTTCATCTTTAGAATGAAATGATGCCCCAAAAAATTAGTGCTCAGCTCCGCTTAATGTGCTAGAAAATATACAATGGCAATGTTTAAAGGCTCAAGGAAGGGGTGTGCTGCATGGCACACAAATGCTGCGCAATGGTAATATATACTGCACTCTCTTGGCAGTTGTCGGTAATTAAAGAGGTCACTGTACTGCACCTTATTATTGCAGAACAATGACATACTATCTCGGGTTTGGTTCTTCTTGCCACCACTTGCCGTGCTGCAAGAGCCTAGATGCTCGCTCATTGGACTGGGAAAGTGAGACAAAGGATCTAGGTGCATGCTCTTTTGGTGCAGCTTGGCACGGTCTGGCGTCCGGCAAGCTTGGTACATCTGAGCGGGCCAGACTTTATTATTATGATAAATCTTTCCAGCAGTCTGTAATTATATACATCATAAACCCAACTTTTCCAAGCCTTATTTATCAAAAACCTTGATTTCTGTTTATGACCCATTCCTAAATTTTCAAGTTTGTTTTTGGGGAAAAGTGTGGTTGTAGTACATGGCTAAATACAGTATTTAGTTACATTGCTACTGTCCCATGAAAGGAGTAAAGCAGTAACTTTTAAGCATTTGTCGAGTTTTCGTTATGTAACTGTGAAAACCCAGATACTATGACTAAGTAATTGTATTATTACGTAATGTGTAAAATTACATGTAAATAAATATGATTAGAGCAACAGTTGAAAGGCACCTCCGAAGGTGCAAAAAAAAAAAAATAAATAAACATGTAGATATGGATTCTGTGTAATGGGCTTAGTGTCAGTGTGTATAGCTGGGGTTATGACAGATACATATGCTGTCTTAGGACACTTACCAACCTTCAATTTCAGCTCTTGAATAACAAACAAAACACTATAATTCTGGCAAGATGCAAATTCTACAAACGGAATATGAGAGACAGTTGGGAGTATAATCTTAGCATTTATTAGCAGATTCTCTGCAGCAGAATAGTAAGAAGATTTTCCTTTGAATCTCACCCAACTTATTAAGAGTAAAAAAAATAGAATTCAATTACCTGTTTAAATATTATACTCTAAGAAAAATTTTGCATAAATATTGCTAGGAAAGATTCTAAAATAGTTAAGGTTAGTCTCAAAATTTCAGCGAGCCTAAGTGAATTAGTTTTACATAGGTATACTGTTCCATATCTTTGCAGCATTTATCTTGAACATATTGAAATAAAATTGTATTTGGCATTAGCATCCTGAGACATTAGTTACGTTGCTTAACTACGGATAAATCATTTCTGGATAATCCTTGCCTTTATTTAATATTTAATACTTGCAACATGCACTGTAGTGAGATTCATTGATTCTAGCCGAAGAGGTAGGCCAAATTCCACATCTTAGTTGTAATAAATGCTCTGATGATCTTGACGTCTGCAGTGGGAAATGTGGGCTTCCGCACTGCTGCTGGTCGCTGAACTGCTTCCCTACTAGGAACACGGCCCGTGTGCATTCAGTACAGTTTATTCAGCACATGTGACCAATTTCACACGTCAAAAAAGCCATTTTCGCGGTAGCCCGGGTCCAAATCCACTTCTTAGGTCTTCATCACTCGCAACGACGTTTTCACCCTGGTAATCTGGACAAAATTTGGTCACTCAT
Organism: Medauroidea extradentata; assembly: GCA_003012365.1. Taxonomy (NCBI): domain Eukaryota; kingdom Metazoa; phylum Arthropoda; class Insecta; order Phasmatodea; family Phasmatidae; genus Medauroidea; species Medauroidea extradentata. The sequence goes on from PNEQ01021037.1 coordinate 20,695, forward strand.
AGAATTAATTTAAAGTTCGTTGAACCAGACTAGTCCACTACGGGTCCGTTCTACAAAGTCTGACACAAGACGGCTACATTGTCTTTATTTTAGTAAACAGAATCAAAATTTTCATTATTATCAAATTTCGGCAAATCACAACACTCAATTCAAATTAACAAAGCTGCCCATGGCGTCGTCATCATCATAGTAACTGCGATAAAAAATTATAGAGTAATGCACTTAGAGTATGTAACCTAAACTGGTTTGGCGTTAAAATAGAAATTAACGTACCAAGTGGATTCATATACTGTATATTTTATATCAGGTGAATACTGTACCAGCCAGGATGGTACAGTCACAATATCTTGGGCTTATGATTCGGGGGTGGCTCCATTGCAAATAACTCTGTTGGTTTTGAGATGAAAAATTGGGGCAATAAATTACCCAGCCTTCTGTCTACAGTGACTGAAGTTTAGTCAGCCTGGTTAGAGAGCTAACGCGTAATTCAGACACGTGAACAATCCATTGCAAACACTTGGGCCAGAATGAGATTCTTTAATCCTAGATTCATTTTCAAGGATTTCCAGGGTTTGATATTGGATTTAATGGTGGGATTCAGTCTAGAAAGTTATGCATCAAAACAATTTTTGCAATGGAAATAGCATAAACCTAAGATAAACTATGCTACATTTTGTCAATTAGCATAGCTACTCAATCATTTCCAACCTTCAATAACAACATAACATTGCAGGAAAACAGTAACAATTTTTTTTGTGTTTGGTAAACTTATTTTATTATAACCACCGAAACAAATTCAACAGAGAATAAAAGGGTTACAAACTATATGCGTGGTTTTTGAAGTTAATTAAGTCAACATTTTATAGTAGTTTTTAAAATCGTCTAAATACACTGTGCATAGCTTGAGTGTCCTTATATATACAGTGTCGTGGATTGAATTACATGGACTGAAATTGAATCTATTTACTTTTCATCATCATGAAAACAAACTAACCTATGTACTAGTCTGTAGTTTTTGCTATTATAAAACCTGAATACGTTAACATTTTGTTTATAAGCATAGTAACATAGTGATTGTTTCTTCAAAAATGACTGTAACATAACCAAAAAAATATGTTGGCTGCTAGAAGTGACAGTGGTACTGCAGATTGTTCATGTTTACGCTAGATACTTGATATTTGGTTTTGATACATTTTATTTTAGACGAATAACGTGAAATATTTCAGTTGTTTTTACTACGTATTTTATTTTAAAGTAGACCAGGGTTTGAGATTCTGTGACAAACACTATGGATTCAAACGAGGCTTTGAATTCGAGAAAAATGTTGATTCGTCCCATCCCTACTTGGTTCACTTAACGTAATCACTGTACAAAGAACAAACAGCACTGCAGGCATACACTTGACTTGGAAATACTACATTATAATCTCATTTAAAAGTGAACTGCTGTCACCAAATTTAAATGTTGCATGAACACAAGGTGAGAGAAGTGATGTTGGTACTGTGACCCAAATGTTTTGCAGAGAATTATGTGAACAAACAGTGGCGAGGTGTGTCCAGGTCTGCTGAAGCTGATGTCTGCACATGCGATCATTATAGAAAAGTTGCAATGAATTCTGCAGATAATTTAAAGATGGTTAGTTCAATGGTAAAATACATTTCTCCAGAGACAGAAGTTATGTTTCCCTCTGTACTCGTGTAGAGAAAATCAAATACTGCAGTGTACAAGCTGTCAATTAAAACTGTACGGGACTGAAGGATTGAGTTGGCCAGTACTGTAAATTGATAGCTACTAAATCGGTGAGAGTAGACAAAGAGAACCAGCACTGATTAAAGGACTGCAGGAAAATGAGTACGTTCTGGTATTGTGATGTAGGTTTATGTCGCATGATCAAGTGTGCTGTAGACAAAATAACCAAGCAAGAATAAGTGCTTGGCCAATGTGTATGTAGTGGCAAGCTCATTATACATAATTGTGTGGCCCATGCAAACTAACAAATATAAGCACATAAAAAAAAAACTGAAAAAAAGATATTCAGATTAGTACTCTAAAGATTTGCTAAACAAAATATGTAGGCAAAAGAAAAATTGTAGCCTTGTACAAATAAAAATTGTAGTGAACCCTGAAGACATGCCAGATGTAGATAACTAAAAATTATTTTCAAAATTTTTTAAACTTTGTTGCATTTACACAACTTTCTATAGTTTGTGTTACGACTGTGTGGTCATGGGGTCGGTTGGCATTGTAGCTCATCAAGCTGACGTATGTTGAAAAAATCCCTTGGAATGTAAAGCACGTGTGTTGGTTTGTCTGTTAACACCACTAATATTTTTAAGTGGGTGGTTGAAACATGAGCTAAAAATTCTTCTTGAATGTTTTTTTTTGTGTATTTGCACTTCACAGTTCATTGGTTTAGTGCGACGAAAAATTTTGGAGGTGGGAGGGAACTTTGTCGTATGTATTTTAATTTTAAAAAAGGGTGTAAAGTTATTAAAAATGTTATGGAAATGTATATCTATAGTAGTAGTGCAGTACAGTATACATATAGCTAGAACACTTTCTACATATGTGTGTGCAGGACACTGAGCACCTTGTAGCAAGGGAAGTAGAGTACAGAGGGGGTTGAAACTGGACTCGAGGTCCAAGTCAAACTAGTTTAGTTTATTGCCCTAAAGAACTGTGTCTCGCTTGTCTTTTTGCTGTTGACCAGTATTTTTCATCACAAGTATCATCTATAGCCCAGAATTTGTCTATTATGTTCTACAAAGGAGTCAACCTAAATTATTTGTGAAACACTAGGTTCTGTAAAATTTTTCCGGCAAATATTTTGCCAAATTTAGTCACTTATTGGCCTATATGGCATGTAAGTACTGGGAGGAGCTCCAAGGGCGACATAAGGCATTAAAATATCAAATTGGAAGTGAAGGTTTTAAAATAGTTTTTTAATCTTTGTTAGAGAGAACTAACTACTGTACTCACATGGTCAGTGTAACTGCATAAGATGAATGCCTTGGTGGATGTATTTTGCACCTCCGAGGTTTTAAAGTGTGAAAGTATAAGAGCGACCTAGTCTTTAGGTACAAGTCACTGAACTGGTGTGCAGTCTTCTTGCTGATAGATCACCTTTACGAGAGAGTCAGAGCAGTGAAACCATAGTTTGTAGGTATGTAGTACATATGTACACATTTTTTAAAATGATTTAGCACCAAAATATTTATACATAAAAAAATAACACAAAAACACCCATTTTCACCCTTTTGGTCACAAGAAAATAATCTTTAAATATTAGTTGGGTCCTGTAATAGGTAAATATGTGTGTAACATTCATTGAGTGCTGTCACTAAACACTATTTATGTATGTTGAGGAGTTTTTGATTAAACTTCTGATCCTCTACACAATGCTTGGCAGCCTGGGAAGGCAGCTACATGCCCTAATATATACAACCTTGATAACGATTGGGATATGAGGTGGGTGGACATGTCAACCCCCTTCTCCCATCAGAGAAAACTGAGTGAGATGGTGCAACAATAACATGATGGACTCATATTCTGCAGGATCCAGATTCAATTTTTGACTCCATCCTGATTTTGGTTTTCCATGGTTTCTTGAAATCACTCCTGGTGAATACCATGATGATTCCTAAGTAAAAGGCATAGCCATTTTCTGTCTCTTGGCCGACGAGGCGTTAAGCCCAATCTTGAAGAGAAGGAAGGTCCTTATGTAGTGTTGTTCACCTCTGGTTTAAAACAACTCTCCTCTCTTTGCCATATTTTTTACCTTTGCAACTAAATCCAGAATATCCTGAATTCATAGATTCAGGAGTCTTCGCTGTGGATAAATTCCGATTAATTTTGATTTGTAAAATATATCGACCTGATAATCATTCCCCGGAAAAAGGGACATTAGCAGTACCTGTGCGTGTACTATGCTTGAATGTACTGGTCATTGAAACCTATAGCTGGAATACTAACTACAGACATCCACAAACCCAAGTATCTTGAATATAGCAGTGGACATTAATTTAATTAGTATTGTAATGCTGCGTTCATTACAGCATGTAGCATTTACCGGTAGCCTTCTAATCGGTTTTGGCCATCTACACAAAATGTTGAAAGCTTGAATTGAACTGCTGTCGCTACCTCAGAAGTACAAGACTATATCTCGTTATCCTCGGTTTTATTTCCTCGCGTAATAAATTCATCTGCACCAGTAAAACTGTAACGCAAGGTACAGTCGAGCGCCGTCCCCTTACAATATGTTCTAGCAGTAGGTTTATATAAATCACCTTGCACTTCCTAGTGATACCTTAGTAGTAGGGACACTTCTGATTGGTTGTGTGTGATTCTAACTTCCACAAACTTCAGCTATGACGATGCAAAAATTTGGTAAGGTCCTTCACTTTTGACAGCTGAAAGTGGTATAGCCTAATTAGTTTCACAGAATCACAAAGTTCGGTTGGTACATGAGTGTAATGTGTGAGGTTTCATCTTTTAGGACTCACCACAAGTAATTCCGTTTCAGAACGTTTGAAAATAACATGTTTGTGAACGGCAGCCAGAAAAATGTCATAGTAACCAGTCCTCATTATTACTTTTGAATGTATAAGTAGCTTGAGAGTGGGACTACTGCGAAAACTTACCTACTGTACAGGAGGTATGCCTGACACTGTCCCTGCAACCGACGACTGTTCATGACCCAGGCTTCCGACACAGCACCCCAAGAGCTGATGACGGGCTGGGACGCCGGCTTATTCTGACAAAAGTGGTGTTGTTACGAGAATAACATACCTGCGAAAGCGACCGAGGACGGGGGGAAAGTTGCTGCCAATGTTTTTACATCATCCAGAGCCCCGACTTATGCTAGTGGGAGCCAGTCGCGGGAAAGTAGCGGCTTGAGCCGAGGAGGAGGTGATCCTCCCCTCCCAATGGTAGCCAATCCCAGTCGTGATGAAAGGCCCCTCCCTCGAGCCTACATCCCGTTTTATGAGTCCGTGTCGATATGCGCGAGAGACGTCGTGTCCGACAGCGTGTTAGCTTCATACACCTTGGCATAGATATCTGCTTTGAATATTATATATTCAAAGATATCTTAAGCTCCTAGTACTCCGTTTCCGCTCGACTTCTCTAGCTCACAAGCGCGGCTCGAGGATTTTGACATAGGTAGGGCTGCATACGAGTAGGAACACTTATCACCCAATGGGTCCTCCCACGTGAACATCTGGATTTCAAGGTGCAAAATGGTGCTATATTAGCTGTTCTCGCGTCTAAATATTGAATATACTTTTTATAGATTTATTAACATTTTTTAAAGAAACATTCTCTTAAGGGTCTTCCTAGTCCCAAGTAGAGGAAATCAAGTAACGTTTTAACCATTGACCGCTATTCCATTTCCTCAGTTTAAACATTTCAAAGTATTAATTTTTTTAGACGAAAATTCACAAAATCCACAAAAAATAATTTTAACAAATTTATAGTGCCTTTGGATTACTGTGATTTTTTTAGAATAAAATTAACAAATTCCACAAACATAATTTTAACAACTGTAACACTCCTTTGGATTACTGTGTTGAACACTTGAAGTAGCAAGTAGATGGAAAAAAACAAGGGTAGCTGCGTGGAAAGTTACGCCAAGACGAAATCAAATCAGAGAGTACTGTCCAGACATCAGATTGACATCATAGCTCAGTTGTTTTTATGGTTCATAAATCACAATGTTTCACATTTAATAAAACAGTACCGTTAATTTAGTACACTATAGTTCATGTTTTTTTTTTTTTTTTACACTTTTAACTTTACTACATCTCACCGTATTTGAAAATGAAAATATTAAGTCAAAAATATGTTTCAACTAAATTGTCACTTAACTAATGTGTGGATACGTACCCGTTACTTGTACGTGAAGTTCATTCGTCGTTCTTTTTTTAGAAAAATTTCGCAATAACTTGTTATAGAGTGCTCACTTTATCGTGAACGGCCTATACAGGGTAACGGCCGTATAGGTCATTCGGGATCAAGTGAGCACTAAAAATTTAACCTTTGAAAAATAACACTAGCCGTTACTGCATATGATTCAACATTAACTATAGTTGCTTTACTGCATGTTTGGTTGGCAGCGAAACTACGCGATATAATTCAGTGTATTTTCCTATGTAAATGCAACAATACTGAAACAAAATCAACTGAAATCGACAAAATTGTATTTTGTATAATCAGTAAACTGTTTTTTATCAAGCTGTATCGATTCACATTGATTATACAATTTATTTTACACGCGCAATTATCAAGTGACGTGTCCAGAGAGGTTAGACATGTGTCGTAGTTAGCTGTTACGCACGGAAAGACACGAATTGGCTGAAAATAGAACTTAAGCAGGGCTTTTTTGAGTGCTCATTTTATCCCGAACCACCTATATGCAAGGAAGGAGGTTAGAGACTTCATCCAACGATTTTTATAAACATAAAGGAAGGTATTTATACATAATTAGAATATAAAGAAACAAAAGAAAATAACTCGTAATATCTTTAATATTAAAAGCCGCCTAAATATCTCAATAAATTCAGTGAAATAATAGATAGTAGAATGGTAAATTTTAATGCTCAGTCCCCTATTATGAAATACTCGCGTATAGGGAGGGTGCATTTGTTTATGGCTTTCTGTCTCGTCTACTGCGGAATCATAAATAAGACACATTTTGAAGGTATCTGAAAAGGACGTCCAGTAAAAAGAAAACCCTTTGTACTTGATAAATGGTTATGGTGGTGGGCCGGACAGAAAATCCAGTTTTGAAATTTTCTTTTATACGAGTTCAATATTTTACTTCTCTGCCACATGATTCGGTAAAGTGCTCGGATATAAAGCATGTTCTTTAAAAATGAATAGCAAAGTCACTTCTATTTTACTTTGTATTTTTAAGTTGATATTAATTTATTGTTTGCTATGAAGTATGTTATAATTCGTGTGAAATAATAGGCTGCACGAAAGGTTTACTGTAACACCTAGGCGTGAAGGAGCAACATCTAATACTTATCATTCCGCTTCGAGAAAACTGTTGCAATTTGAGACGATTTTATGGCATAATTGTATAAATAAATTTTTCTTTTTTGGTGTAATAGGTTTAACAATTCTATATATGTAGAAATATGCTACTTTAGACCAGTTTTATTGAAATGTGTTTCAGCTGGTATTTGAGTGAAAATGTAGTTACGATATTATAATTTTTTTACTAGTTAACTAATGCGCGTGCAAAAAATTTGAAAAGTTCGTAGGAAGCGCCACTGTGTGTAGGACAGGTCATGAAATTTTGGTACAATATACTGCATTGATGTTGCGAAACGAGCGAGTTGAGTAACAAGTTGCGTCTGTCAGTGCAGTGTAGCGTGGCGAACTGAGTGGGTCTCTGCTGCGTGACGTCATGTGCTGGGGCTGGACGGCTGGCAGCCCACTAGCGCGCCATATACCAGAAACACCCGTCCCCCCTTCTTCCGAGATTCGCCAGACCGGGCACGCTCTGCGCATGCGCCAGCAAGGTCAGACGGGCTGCTCGCCTCACAGCCCTGCCTAGTTCAGACCGCCAGAGGCAGGAAACGCGTAAACAATGGAATCTTAATAACTTTCTCGCGTTCCCCAGACTTTGCGATCGGCTGCCGGTGAGTAGTTAGTTCAAAAAATATCATTACAAATTATCTTCTATAACACCAGCTGTGAAAATGAAAATTATTTACTGTAATTCCCAAATAATCAGGGAGGGCTGCATCCATGCAGCCCAATAACACGAACTGCCACTGCAGCTAATCATCTCAGCCACTAGATTGATGCCTAGGAGCGCGCGGAATTTAAATATGCGCGCTACCGCTAATGCTTGCCTTTACATGCAGGTTGCCATTTCCGGACAGATGTTCACTGATAAATAATATTTCTTTTTGATTTTCCTACCATCCACTTGCTGTGTGTGTGTGTGCGCACGTGCGCGGCCGTGTATATATGGGGCCTATATGTGTGTGTGTGTATGTGTACACATACATACATACATACACGTAACATTTGACCAAATTGTCAGAGGATTACTAATGTGAAAACAAGAGGTTTGATGTGTGATATCCGTGATCCATCACAAATATCACGGACTACATAAGCTTATGCGACGGCATATTACAGCCGGCAATGTTTTTACCTTCGGGCGTAGGACGTGTTGTCTACCCACCAGGCAAATTTGCTACAGTAGAAACCCTTGGGTGCGTTTAAATGAAAACAATGGGTCCTACTGTATATTCGTGTTCAAGTGAGAGCGTGCGAAGTAGATGCACGTGATCGAAGGTAAGGTCTGTCAATGAAAACACGAAGTGTTCACGTGATTGCAGCTTGTAATCAGGGGTGTCCGGAATACTCGCCACGTGTAGTGCAAACAGGAGAGTAGAATATTATGAACTCATTGGTGGTATTTAGGCGACTATGAACACATTAAGTCGTGGCAACCTATATGAGTGTGATGAGATAGGTATGAAGAACCCTGAGAAATCTCTTTGAACAGCGACATCGTCCAGCACGATACACAATGCAGAAATCCGGTCATAAAACCCTATTTCTCAGGTAGACGACAATGTACCTATTCATGTACGTTAAGTTAACAAAACACGTGAGACGACAAACGTACGTCAACCTGATCAAACACACAGAGAATATCCTTGTTAACTAATAAGGGGCAGAGTAAGTAAAAAACCGTAGACAGTAGGGCTGTTACATGTTTAGGTATATTGATAATTTTCAACGTTGACATTTTATATGTATGGTGCACAACGATTTTCGATAATATATACGATACTGATCGATGTAATTAAGTAATAGACGTTTATTAACATTATCAAAGCCCTCGTTATTATCAAACTGTCGGTATCGTGCAACTGACAGTGATATGGAACCCGTAAAATAATGTTGATTTGACCTCAGAAATGTTGTCACTGAAACTATCTCTAGGATAAATCAGACACAAAAGATAAATTCGATATTAAGTCGTTGAATCCTATGTGCAACGCTAAGTGTACATACACCATAGTTGTGACTTATTATTTATATCATTTAATTCACTACGTCTACAGTAAGTAATGCTGCATATGAAGGGCTTGGATTTATAGCGGTGTAAGTCAGTTAAAATAGTTTTCTCATAAACAATTCTTTGTAATCACATGCAAAATGCAGTACATTCTTGCGATACTGTAGTGGTATCCAGAAATTCAGTTAGTGAAATATCTGTTACAGCAAATTCTTTGCAAAAATGTGTATAATGAATAACGACGACACTACAAAATATTTCTGACTAACACCACTGTTAACCTCAGCCCCTCATATGTTAATTTGTTGTTGGATCCTCCGGTTTGTTTTCCTCAGGTCAATCTGCTGTTACGTTAATTTATACCATTCATTCTTAATTTTTAAGCACTGGAGTATTAAGAAAATCGTGATTGTCGGATTTTTGTATGATATTGTAGGTAGATGCTTGAGCATTATGTATGTAGAGTATGAGGATTCGTGAACATCCAGGCAGGAAAACTGTGTTGTAATAAGTTAATACCACGCATAATTGCAGTGATGCCAAACACGTCCATGCGGTGCGCAGTCGCCTATAAACTCACTACAGCGGTGCTGGATGCAGCTCTAGAGCACTTGGTAGTAGCAGCTGAGTGGAAGTCTTCCGCGCGTTCCAGTCCGAGAAGTGTGGAAGCGGTAAGGGTGACAAAGCACGCGTATCGCGCCTCTAGACAATAGTTACTGAACTAGCGTGCTTTTTTCTCACCGATAATTCGTCTCTGTCAGCGGTGGCCCTATCACTTTATGACGTAGTGTTAACGATAATGGCGTAATGTACCCACCTTTATCTTTCAAAATATTCTGCGCCACATTACTTAAACAGGACCGCAAGAACACCCATCTTCACCATTTTGATAAGTAATTGTGAACCGGAAAGGGTACACACACGCGTGACGTTCTTTGCCTGCTAGTCCGAAGAAGAGGTCACTTAAGCTCGAGTAATTTTCGAAAAATCTTGTAAGGGCCGATAAAATGCACATTGTTTTGAAGCCATCTACTGAGAAGTCATATCGTAATAGCACTAGCGAATCGTACTCTAAAGCGTATCTACTAAGACTACCTGGAGGGATGTTACCTATAGTCCTGTCCAACTGGTATGTATAGTATACTCTCTGGGTAACGCATTCAGGATGGAAAGAGTAGTATAACGCCACGTATTAGAGTGGATGTAGACACTTTGGTCAAATGGAAGGTGGTTGAGGTTGGCGTAGCGTCCAGTGCGCTCGCTTCCTACCAAACTATCTGAGTTCCCGGCAGGGTCGACACATTTCCGCCTATTGATGCTGTTGATGGCTTCCTCGGAGATCTCCCGTGCCACTCTCCCCTTCACTCCGGCACTGCTCCATACCTCATATAACCCCTCACCAACTCTGAAATTCTTAAAAAAAGTACCGACTATCATGAATCGACTATTACAAGGAGGCGATTGTTTGGTATTGAGGTGATCGTTTGCAACCTGTCAGCACCAGACGCCGAAATACATAAACATTGAACGTGCAATGACACCGGAATTCACTACCTCTAAAGGAAAAAACATTTCGTGTACCCGACACGTAATGACCAATACGGTGAGGTGAAAAATTCCACTGCACGAGTACCACAATAACGAATTCACAAAAAATATTTGTTGGCGAAAAGTTGAGCGCTGCCATTACACCGAAATACCATGATGACGATTTTTAACGCCAAATTCAATGTTGACCACAATGCCAAGTTGCATATCTTTAAGGTTTACTTTGAAACAACGTGTGTCTAATAATCGATAACATCAAAGATAAAGAAAGGTAAATTTTTTCTGTTCTCTTTTTTGGTTAGTTCTTTTTTATATTTTGGAACGAACAACAAAACGTATTTGTTTAACTATAATCTCAGCAATAAATTAAAGAATACATAGTTATGTTGTGCGTTTGTGTTTAGGTGTGTGTGTGTGTGTATGCGCGTGCGATGAATCATTGAAAAGTGAGTTAAAATGGGGGAAAGTTATTTGAGCGTAGCAGTGTTACGTGGATACTGATAACCAACGAAAAAGAAATTAAAAGTAAAAACGTTTTGTTCCGTTCACAAAAAAATATAGCTAAAATGTCTATTCTAATTTGCTGTTGTAGAAAGTTCCAATTTATTTGTATTTACAGGCGATTATGTATTTTGTATAACTATGGAATAGTGTGGATTAATCAAAAGTATTTTTTTCTTGTTAACTCAACTTTAAAACGTCCAAGCATTAATTCTGCTAGCATTAAGGACAGCTAAATATTTTTAAACCATTTTAACTTAAATGTATTAATTTATATGATTTAGAATTTACTGAAAATTGTAGTTATGTATACAGCAACGGACAAAAAAAAAGAACCACTCATTGAAATGAAAATATATATATCGATACCAATTTAATTTAGAACTAATTTTTTTTTTCAAATAAAATTAACTACCATGTAATTATTTAATTATAATACATTGCAGGTGGTGTACGTTTAGTGGTTAAGCCTGCCGCCTGGTGAAGAGCGTGTTTGTGTGTGCGAGACGAAAATCGATTAGGCGCTACGAGCGACGTCGGCCGGCACATGTATTGTGATATCGCCTCTACGGCCAGAGTCGTAAATGCGCGCGTCACTGTAGCAAAGTTCAATGTACTTGTAGAGCTCAATTTCGAACAAATACGTTACATATATCTTGAGAAACAACCGCGTGAAAAAGCCTATTTTAGCCAAGTTTGAGGGTTATAAAATATTGCTTCCAATGTACGTGGGTGGTGTCTTAAAAGTCACATTCACAAATAGTGTGAAGTGTGTTTTTTTCGTAGATAAGCATTGTGGACGCACGTTTACTGGTCTCTGAAGAAAAAAGGTAACCCCGAACACGCTGCACGCAGTTCGAGCGCCACCGAAACGAACCGTGCTTGATTGTTCTTACATTATGGCCAACAGATTATAGCACGAGGGAAACGCTGCGAACTTTACAGTCGGACGTAAGCTTTCCTGACGTTCTCGCATCTCACAGTTACATTCACTGCTTTTAAACGAGGAAGCATTTTTAGACAGTAATTACTATCTCAGTAGATACGATTTCAAGATAAAACTTTCAGTCTGCATGTCCTCTGCATGAAATGTGAAGATAAATAATTCATAAATAAGAATTTTGTAGTATATAAAATTCAAATTCTAGTTTTGCTAGAAAAAATAGGCTATGATTAAGTAGAAAAAAATTGGCGAACATTTTCAAATAGGAAAATTAATTTATAAATAACTAATGAATAAGGTTACAATGCTTAGGTAAATAAGTTTCCTGTTTCGCTATTTTTAAGAGTTAAGGTTTTTTAAATATACAGTTTTAATTTGTCAGGTGATTTTGCTCGTTACATGAAAATAAGACGACGTGGATGCCATACAAATTTCATTAAATTTTAATATTTAACTAAGAAAATTATTTGCAGGATATTAGTGATTTAAAGATTGTTATACGTGGTTGTTGATACTTAAGTTATTTTTTATTTAAGACAAATACAAGAAACAAATATAATGTTTAATATAATGATATGGCTGCTCGGATCTACCAAATACAAGAAACCAATATAATGTTTCATATAATGATAAGCCTGCTTGGCTCTTCCACTCAACACATGCAGTGGGAAACTGCCTGCAGGAGGTTACAGGTAACATTCTCAGCCCTTGGTGTGCATGTACTTAATGAGGTCCACGCAGCGGCACGCGTATCCATACTCGTTGTCGTACCTGCAATACAACAGAAGCTCTGCTGTACGAACACTTCCTACGACTAACCGGATTCATTAAGTGAAATTATATAGCTAAGTGTGATTCATGGTGCCAACATCCCGAAGGCGAATGAGTAAATATTCACTAATTTTTCAGTTTTTTTACTCATTCAGTTATATGAAACTGTTCCAACTGGAATATGTGAAAATCATTGGAATATTAGTGGAGATTTACTTATTCCGATTCAGGGAGTTGAAACTTAGGCTAGTTAAATTTTCTTAGGTTCCCTCTCACATGTTAAAAAAATAACATAAGTACAACTACAAGATACCAAAATATAAAAAATTCGTTAAGATTTTCCATGTTTAGATCAATGCACTGCAATCTTTATTAGTTAACTTCAAACATGTTCAGGTTCAGAAACGGTCACATGGGGGGTAGAAGTTGTTTGTCACGTCTTTAGGCCTACGTTCTATTCAAACAAAATAGTTTTTTGCAACTACAGGTGAACGAGAGACATTTAATCTAAACGATGTTTTTACTGGCTTGTGAAACGCCAAATACCCATTATCCGTAAACCTGTATAAACTAGAATAGTTGGAGCTAGAATCCCTCGCAAATGGGACGAAATGCAAATTGGTTCTTCTGTATTTTTGATTGAGAATGAAATAACGAAATAGTTTGCCATGCAGCCATATTTAATGTGTTTGTTTCGTAATCCACTCAACTGAGTGTGATTTAAGTACGAATGTCTTACATATTCACATTAATATGCTCCACTGAACTGCAGTCTTGGATCGTTAATTAATAAATTTTATGGGAGAACCCAAGTTATCGATGAGCTGGGAATGAAGAAAGATCTTGATGGTGTTGCGAAGCAAAGGAGAAAGGAAAGTGTGCATAGTATTGTAAGGAGCTGAGGAGAAGGCAAGTCTGAACGGCAGGATGGTGGTGGGGGCCTCATAGCTCTCCGCTTGTCCCCACTCCCAGCCGCATACCTGAGCCTTGCCTTCTCCTGAGCTCCTTACAATAAGCACACCTCGCGAATCCTGGGCTAAGCTGGAGATGAAAATGTTAGTGGCAAAATATGGTACGATGATATTTTACATGCACAACATGGCTACATAGGACTGTAGTTAGTATCCTCTTGCGCTCCTTAGCTATGTCACTTATCCTAGAACTACTGTTTTGACCGACATATTATGTGTGCCAGTTCAAGTCCCTAGCAGTTCATATCTTATTCTACGTTTACTTGATGTAACATACATAAAATAATATCTGGACGTGGAGAGCACGAGGGGACTATCTCCGTGCAGTGTTACCACATTGTGCACAAAAAAATGTCGTTCGACGTCTTGCCCTTTACATTTTAGTCTCCAATTTAGGCTAGTATTCGCGTGGAGTGCTTATTACGTGTATGTATGTGTATATATAAACATATACGGTGCCCCTGAATAACGCTTAAAACTCTTTGTCATGTTGTAGGGGATGCGATGACGAGTAAAACGATGTGATACACTTGCAGTCGCAGAGGCTGTAAATTGACACACAAGTTGAGGTCAGCGAGTTTCGCTATTTGCGTTAAAATAGTAATACATCACACCTTACGATGTCTACCAGCGCGTCAATTGGGCCGAACTAGGGGGATGCGGCGGTATACCGTTCACACCCCACCAAGGCGATTCCGATTCGATGCCCGGTCGGAGTCACTCCTAGGATCTCACACAAGGGACTCGTGTGTGATGATTCTGCAGTCCAGTGCTCTTTCGTTCCGGGGCAGCTCCATATCACCGCAGACACCCTTGTTCATTTTTTATCGTGCTGCAGAGACACCTCACGTACTGCTTTCATCAAACTGGCAACGTTGAATTCCTGTGCATCTAACTGCTGTTACATGCATACCGCATACGTGACAGGAGAGAAGGTCGAGTAAATGGGAGAGAATTCGCGAACTGCGCCATTGCTATTTAGTCGCAGTTTGCGTGTCAATGTATGGGTACTTAACCCTCTGTGACTCTGACTTGTCTTTGCACGCCCTACAGCTTGACGAACAACTTTAAACGTTATTCAGGGACATCTTGCATTTGGTGCCCTGCCCTCGGATATCCTTTACAAACGATATTTATTCACTGTTATCTCAAATCAGGAGGCCTAGTTCACTACAAGCTTTGTGGCATTCCTAAAAGACTGCTGCAAACTGTCAGTATATAAACTAATTAAGCTAACAGCTTCTAGGAGCATGTAAGTGTTCACGCTAAACACGACCCTCGCTAACGTTGAAATGATCCGAACCGTGCAAATGAATCGACCCACTGGGTTTGATTTTCCCGGTGTAATTCAGTGTCACGCGTGTTGTATACTCACCAGGCGACGAGCTTGAAGAACCTGTCGTTGAGCGCGATGCCCGCTGTGGCGTCGAAGATGAAAGAGTGCGGGTCTCCGTTGAAGTCAGCCGACACCACGTCGTCCTCAGTGTAGGCGCCTATGCCTTTCAGTGGGCCTTCCACGGCTTCCTTCACCTTCCTCTTGATGTCATTGTACGAGGCGTGCCTACCCAGCCTGTCCAACAACCACCATATCATAATGCCATAGTATGTGACTTGGAGGGGCGAGGATTACTATAAAAACATTCTACTATTCTCGTGCAATGTGAGTTGACACTCTGGACTTTGTGTGCGATCGTCTACATTTTATTCCCTACAAATAAACCATAGTCGTTCTGAAATGTAAATGTGGGAAAGGAAAACATAATTGGCCCCCCTTAGGTTTACGAAGGAGTGTTAGACAATTTTATTGTATTTTCAGTGTTTGAGCCATAACATTTATTCAAATTGTGTTATCAAAATTTTCTCTTCAACAAAGCATAGAATATGTTCGTGGTAAACTATTTGGCATACATTATAATGAACTCTTTTATTAGTATGTCATGCAGAATCATTGCAAGATAAATCTTGACCGTTAACCTATAATTCTATTGCAATGATTTTGGGTAACAAATTCATGAAAGATTCCATTATTATTTTTGTCAAGCATTTTACTAAGAATATATCCTATGCTCTGTCGATGATAAAATTTTGATAGTACAATTTACGTTATGGCTCAAAAACTGAAAATACAATAAAATTGTCTAATACTCCCCCCTTAGGGAGGGGTGACGCTTTTTTTTCCTATTGATAAGGAGTTTGTAAAGTTACTCAGATAAGAAATAAATATAAGTTCCAGCATAAAGAAGTGTAACTGTTTCTATTCGAAGTTCCTTGAAATAAAAATGAACTTGTTCCTTTCATAGCTCAACACCACAGTATGAAAATTCAATGGTTAAGTAATTATCAGTTCAGAATATCTCACTAAAGTAATACTGTATGTTTTCTGTCAAAAATGAAATTTTTTTGAATGTCATAAGATTACCGCATGAGCCAGAAGGTCTTTCAAAACTGCAATAGAAGGTATTCCTATGGTACATTCAAAGAATGTTCTATTTATATTTGCATATAATGAAATGTGTAATACTTTCTTGCCCCTGCACGTGTATGTGTGTAATTTTGTCAACAAGAAAATAGTCACGGTTTGCGTTTATGCGATTTTGAAGTTATTTCTGCAGGAGCGCAGATAATCACTTTACTAAATTCACACTTACTGCAGACCACGGCCGTAGAAGAACAGATCTGGACACTCGCCTGGAAACTTGACCCCCTTGTTGTTTGGCTGCAATTCACCAAGTTACCGATAATGCTATACATTTTTGTCGCTGTAATCCGGGCGGTCGGACTCAAACTCCGCCCACTTCCCTCCCGCTGAGATAAACAATTTATTAAAACGTATTTTTTATCAATTTATGAAATACTTCCTTCGCTCACAATTTTAAAGCATGGCTCCAGCAATCTTTATTTTCTTTATAATGTTAACAATGGAAAAGTGTGGGCGGAGTTTGAGCCCGACCGCCCTGTCTGCAGCGCCAAAGATGCAGAACATTATCAGTAACTTGGCGAACTGCAGCCAAACAACAAGGGGGTCAAGAAAAATACAGGATGTATCAATAATAATCATCCGACTTGGTACGTCAATATTTCAAAAACTAATAAACATATACAAGTAATTGTTATTTTTGCTGAAAGGGAAACACATAAAGATTTTTTCATAGGTTTTCCATATGCCCCCCTTTGTTCAAGCACATATCTCAAGTTGCAGAATACGTATGAATTTTTAGAATCGGATGATTCTTTTTGATACACGCTGTACATTGGTAGATAGGCGAGTGTCCAGACCTGTAGGCCTACTTCTACGACCGTGCTGCAGACAGAGGAACAAAATATGTAATTGATAACTGATTTTTATATAACTACACAGATATATAAATACGAAAATTGTTGTAATATATGTGTCTGTGATGCATCTGTTGCAGTTCTTAATGTTTATTTAAATAGTTTAGTTTTTCTCAGTATTTTTTTTTTCATTGATTATCGGCTATGATATTTACACTATGCAATGTAATTTGATTTGTAAACAATTAATCGATTGTGGTCTTAGGTTATAAGATGTCACATTTCATAGAGCAATGGAGGAGACTAGGTAGTGTTTTATGTGTATTATATCTGGGCAATAAGGGTTTTATCTATGGAGGTAAGGAGTTTTTTTTTTGGTTCGTTGGGTGACGTGACAAGGGAGTTCTCTCGGGAGGGCCGTGAAGAGTTCCGGGAACGGGGACGACTTCGCCGCCGAATCCATCCAGGGAACAGGACGTCTGGACCTGCTGGATGCTGTTGCCCTCAGTCAGACCGGAGAGCTGGGGCCTGCCGACTACCCACGAGTTTTGGTGATGTAGAACCTTCACGTTGCTGTGGTAGGGTCAGCCAGCACCGCCATTCATTGTTTCGGGGCTTGTTGGTTTTCCCCCT